>PISW01000939.1:367107-446829 GCA_004023785.1 Mungos mungo | reverse complement strand
CCAGCTCCGGAAACCTTCTTTCCTCGTCCCTCAGGGGCAGCTCCTCTTCCAGGCACGTTTTATCAGGAGATCACAGTCATGCAGGCCTGTCTCCAGGCTCCACCTCTGAGTCGCATTCTCTCACTGTCCCCACCACACTTGCAGCTGAAGTCTTGAACCCTCAAAGCCATTCATGAAGGTTGGGATCCACTTCTTCCAAACTCCTGTTCCTGTTGCTAGTTTGACCTCTTCCCACCAGTCACAGATGTTCTTAATGGCATCTAGAAGGGTGAACCCTTTTGGACGTTTTTGAATTTACTTTGTCCAGATCGTGCACCCTTACAAAATGTATTTCTTAATGAGTCTTGATAGTTGAAATGACTCCTTAACCCGTGGGCCGCGGGATGGATGTTGTGCCATCAGGCATGAAAACAGCACGAATCCCCTTGCGTGTCCCCGTGGACCTCGTGGCTGACTAGGTGCGGTGTCAGTGAGCAGTCATATTTTTAAAGGAATCTTCTGAGCAGTATGTTTCAACAGTGGGCTTAAGAGAGTCTGCAAACCATTTGTGGACAGACGCGCTGTCATCCAGGCTCTGCTGTCCCATTTCTAGAGCACGGGCAGGGTTGATTTAGCATTACTCTTAGGGGCCCTAGGGTTTTCCAAACGGTAAAACGCGTACTGGCTTCCGCTTAGTCACCAGCTGAGTTGGCCCCAACAAGAGTCCGCCTGTCCTTTGAAGCCAGGCACTGCCTTCTCCTCTCTGGCTCTGAAAGTCCTGGATGGCATCCGCTTCCAATAGAAGGCTCTTTGGTCTGCACTGAAACTCTGTTGCTTTCGGGCGCCTGAATGTGATATTTAACTCGGTTGGTTATGGTGGACTCTTGATCTCTGGCCCTGACCTTGCGGCTCATGAGACTGAGCCCACATCGGGCGCCATGCAGACAGCGTGCAGTGCCTGCTTCCGATTCCCCCCCGCAGCCTCCCCGACTCGCGCTCAGAATAAAGAGTCTTGTTTAGACTGTCACCCCCTTCGTGAATGATCTCAGCCAGATCTTCTGGGTCACTGGCTGCAGCCTCTGCTTCTGCACCTGCTGCCTCACCTTGCACTGCCGTGTTAGGGGAGACGGAGTCTTTCCTTAAATCTCATGACCCGACCTCTGCTGGCTTCCAGCTTTAGAGCTTCCTCCCCTCTCACAGCCTTTAGAGAGTTACAGAGTTAGAGCCTTGCTCTGCACTAGGCTTCGGGGAGCGTTGTGGTGGTTTGAGCTCCTAGCCAGACCTCAGACTTTCTCCACATCAGCAGTAAGACAGTTTTGCCTTCTTATCACTCATGTTTGTTCACCAAAGGAGCCTTTAATTTCCTTCAAGAACTTTTCTCTGCCCTCACAACCGGGCTAACTGACGCAAGAGGCCTAGTAGCTTCCAGCCGGTCTCAGTTTCCGGAACGCCTTCCTCTCTAGTGTAATCATTTCTAGCTTTTGATTTAAAGTGACAGACGTGCTACTCTTTCTCTCACTTGAACACTTACAGGCCAGTGTAGGATTATCAGTTGGCTTAATTTCAACACTGTCGTGTCTTGGGAAACAGGGAGGCCCCAGGATTGGAGAGAGATGGGGAAGCAGGTAGAGCACACACAGTATCATGGAGTTTGCCCTCCGGTGTGGGTGGGGTTTGTGGCACCCCAAAACAACTACAGGAGTAACGTCAAGAATCACTGATCGTGGGCGCCTGGGTGGCTCAGTTGGTTAAGCGTCCGCCTCTTGGTTTTTCAGCTCAGGTCACGATCTTGCGGTTTCGTTAGTTCAAGTCCTACATCGGGCTCTACGCTGGCAGCTGGGAGCCTGCTTGAGATTTTCTCTCTCTCCCTTTCTCTCTGCCTTTCCCCCACTAGCGCCGTCTCTGTTTCTCTTGAAAGTATTTAAAAAAATCACAGATCACCATACAAATAAAATAATAATGAAAAAGTCTTAAAAATGAAAATTACCAAAATGTGACACAGGCACAACGTCAGCAAATCCCGTTGGGAAAATGGCACCAGTAGAGCTGCTCAACGCAAGGCTGCCACACACCTTCAGTCTGCAAGAAACACGGCGCCTGCGAAGCGCAGGGAGCTGGGCACAACGGGAGGAGGTGTGCCTGCATGGGTCTTTTAAGCTTAGTTTTCTCTGCTAAGCCCGTCCGCGCACTGTCCCCATGAGATGGCAGAGTTGGCACATCTCCTGTAGCAGGAACAGATCCTGGTTCATGACTGTCACGAGTCTCAGCTTTGTGACAAGCACCTGAACAGGAGGGCATGACCAGGCACTACAGGAGGTGGACAGCAGGGTGACCACTGGGTGCCGTTGGTCTTAGGAGCAGGCAGAAGGCTGCATGGGCTGAGGGCTCTGGTGTTGCTGAGTCCACTGGCTCTTGGGAACAGAGAGGTGAGAGCGTGGGGACAGGGAGAAGGGCAAGAGGTCTGACAAGTGGCTCTTCTTTTGTAGATCCGGAACATGGTGGCGGTGCTGGAAGTCATCTCCAGCCTGGAGAAATACCCCATTACCAAAGAGGCACTGGAGGTGAGTGGCCCCAGGACCTGATACTGGGAAGGGCAGGGTGGGAGGAGCCCGGGCTTTCCCAACCCGAGGGCTCTGAGTGCTGAGTTTGGGGGGGGTGGGGGGTGGGTAGCACACCTCCCGGCCTGTGCTGTGTCAGAAGCCACATCTTCCCCTGGGTAGTGTGGGAGTTGGGCGGCCTTAGTTCCGGGCCTGGGGCTCGTTCCTGCACAGGGTGTCCAGCAGGCCGGGAGACGGCCTGGAGAGCTCCCCCGGCCCGGGGCTCTGGCGCTTGCCTTGATGGTCCACAGTCTCCAGGTGCCGGGAGCCTGTGGGATGGTGCTTCTGAGGTGTCATCTGGGGCACTGGGGCCCTAAAGTTTGAGGACTAGATCTGAGAAGTTAGATGTCACAAAGGACCTCAAGTCCCTATGGGTGCCGTGTCCAGGAAATCCGTGACTGAAGGCTCAGTGGGATTAATCCAAAGACCGGGGGCCCCGGTTTCTGGCTCAGCTCCCCTTTCGCAGGGGCCATCCTGTCCCAGAAGCCTGTCACCGTCTCCCTCTGGTTGCAGGAAACTCGACTTGGGAAGCTCATCAACGACGTCCGCAAGAAGACGAAGAACGAGGAGCTGGCCAAGCGGGCCAAGAAGCTGCTGCGGAGCTGGCAGAAGCTCATCGAGCCCGCACACCAGAATGAGGCGGCTCTGCGCGGGCTGGCGGGCAGCGGCGGCTCCGCCAACGGCGGCGCCCACAACTGCCGGCCCGAGGTGGGTGTGGCCGGCGCTCCCAAGACCATCCACGACCTGAAGAACCGCATCGACCTCCAGAGGCTGCGGGGGCATCGGCTGGACAGGCTGGGCAGCCGCAAGCGCCGTGGGGACCAGCGTGACCTCGGCCACCCTGGGCCGCCTCCCAAGGTCTCCAAAGCGAGCCACGACTCCCTGGTCCCCAACTCCTCCCCCCTCCCCACCAATGGGATCGGCGGGAGCCCCGAGAGCTTCCCCGGCCCCCTGGACGGCAGTGGGCACTCGGGCCCCGAGGGTGGCCGCCTGGAGCCCGGCGAGAACGACAAGCACGGCGGCAAGATCCCCGTCAACGCGGTGCGGCCGCACACCAGCTCCCCGGGCCTCGGCAAGCCCCCCGGGCCTTGCCTGCAGACCAAGGTCGCGGTGCTGCAGCAGCTGGACCGCGCGGACGAGACTCCGGGCCCCCCCCACCCCAAGGGGCCGCCTCGCTGCTCTTTCAGTCCCCGGAACTCGCGGCACGAGGGCTCCTTTGTCCGGCAGCGGAGTCCATATGCGCCCAAGGGCTCCGTGCCCAGCCCCTCTCCGCGGCCCCAGCCGCTTGATGCCACGCAGGTGCCGTCGCCGCTTCCACTGGCCCAGCCATCCACGCCCCCCGTGAGGCGGCTTGAGCTGCTGCCGAGCGCGGAGAGCCCGGTGCGCTGGCTGGAGCAGCCCGAGGGCCACCAGCGGCCGGCGGGGCAGGTCTGCAAAGTCGGGCTGCCACCAGCCGAGCCCCTGCTGCCCCGGGCCGGCTTCTCCCCGGACTCCTCCAAGGCGGACAGCGATGCTGCCTCATCCGGTGGCTCGGACAGCAAAAAGAAGAAGAGGTACCGGCCTCGTGACTACACGGTGAACTTGGACGGGCAGGTGGCTGAGGCGGGTGTCAAGCCCGTCCGATTAAAAGAGCGGAAGCTCACCTTTGACCCCATGACCAGACAGATCAAACCTCTGACCCAGAAAGAGCCAGTGCGGGCTGACAGCCCCGTGCACACAGAGCAGCCCAGGACAGAGCTGGACAAGCCCGAGGCCAAGGCCAGCCTCCAGAGCCCTTTTGAACAGACGAACTGGAAGGAGCTGTCGCGCAACGAGATCATCCAGTCCTACCTGAGCCGGCAGAGCAGCCTGCTCTCGTCGTCGGGCGCGCAGACCCCGGGCGCGCACCACTTCATGTCCGAGTACCTGCGGCAGGAGGAGAGCACCCGGCGCGGGGCCAGGCAGCCGCACGTGCTGGTGCCTCACAGCGCGCCCACGGACCTCCCGGGGCTCAGCCGCGAGGTCACACAGGACGATCTGGACCGAATCCAGGCCCGCCGGTGGCCGGGGGTGAACGGGTGTCAGGACACACAGGGTAACTGGTATGACTGGACGCAGTGCATATCGCTCGACCCGCACGGCGATGACGGGCGGTTGAACATTCTGCCTTATGTCTGCTTGGACTGAGCGGCCCGTGGCCTCTCGGTGCGTTCCCACCTTGCAGTCGGCATGGCGGGCGGGCCGCCCCCAGCGCTTGGGCAGCCGGGGAGTCCGGCCCGGGGCGGAGGGAGGGGGCGGGAGTCTCGAGGTTTCTCCGAGCCCTTCCCTCAAAATTCTCCTTCTTTTGTGAAATGCTGCTACCAGTTTACTAACAAAATTGCAAAGGAAGGACCGTATGGAAGGAAGGCCGGCAAAGTGAGTTCAGAACTCTATAGCGAACCAGCTATAAAAAGCGTCAGTCCCCGACCCCGGAAGCGGTGTGGACACCTCCCAGCACCTGCAGGCTGGGACCTCAGTTGCAGGCAGGCACAGAAAACCTGTGGGAGAGGTCACCTTTTAACACGGCAGCAGAAGCACGCAGCTCATCCGTTTGCGTTTTCCTTTTCCAAATTTGGCACCGAGTGTGTGAGGCACTGGGTGTACGTGCACCGGGGCCTGTTTGCACACCCACCTGGCCAGCTTGTCAGCTGCAGCGGGCCCGCTGGCCGGCCACCTGCGCTCCGTGGGCATCCACACATTTTTATCTGTTTCGGTTAAGACCCGGTTTTGAAAAAAAATGCTGCAAAAATTTAAGTTTTCTAGGAGTTTATTTTATCCCCCTCTTCCATCTGACCATCAGCCAAATAAGTTTCCTTTCTTTCTCCCCTTTCATTTTCCCCTTCTGCACATATCTGGAAAGTTCACCTTTCCAGAGTCCCCTCCCCCCCAAAACACAGAAGTAACTGCGGGTGCTACTGGTGTGTAAGCTGTACTGCTGGGCATGAGGAGACCTGTCTGTGCGCTGGAAACACTCATAACCATTCCTTTAGATTCGTTTGCCTTATGGTTATTTGTCATAAACGCGATTTGCAAAAACAAGGAGCCTTAGTGAATGTACAGTACCTAGACTTCTGTGTTCTCAGGACACAGAAGGGAGCAACTTTGCTATTTGGTCCAGTAAGTGGACAACTTGTGATATAAATGTGGAAATAAAAAAAAAAACCATTTGCACAAACCAGTCTCAGAATCATTACTAATTTGGTCCTGTACAGCCAGATCAGCCTTTCTGGTTTTGCGAAGACGGGGACCCCGTGTCCCAGGTTTGGGTGGCACAGCCAGATGGTGGGAGGCGGGTGGGCGGGCGGGGCCCAGTGGTGAAGTCAGCCTGTTAGCTTCCTGCCTGAAGATGGACTTCCACCTGCCTTTCACTCATCAGGCCCGTTTGTTGCCTGTCCTGCCTCCAGGGTCACCTGCTAGCATGGGGTGACAGAGACCAAAGGTCTACGTGCAGGAATGTTCTCCCGTCTCCGTCCAGACCTCATCTGCCCCAGAGAAGCCCCCCAGAGAGGCTCCATGCACCAGGTCTCAGTTACCTCGTCCTACCCCACAAAGAGCTGTAGTTCTCACAGGGCATGGCCCAGAGCCAGCTCGGCCATGTCGCCCTTGGCTCTGGTCCCAGGCTGCTAGCTCCCCGCACAGGCCTGCTATTTTTAAAAGTAACTTTTCTGCCTTGACTATAAAGTGATAATATTTCCTTCTTCTCCCTCATCCCTGAAGCCATAAGCTAAGACTTTGGTTTTCACATGTTTTCACTCCAGAATAGGTCATGTTGCATGTACCTACTTTGTTTCACAGACGGGCAAGTCGCCTTCCCTTAAAGGGGAACTCCCACAGGGCAAAACACGGGGTCCAGGAACATGGAGTCAACCCAGATGCACAATTTCAGAACCAGCTGGGGTTTATGACCTGGCCTTGGTGCAGGACACACCCACCCTGAGATAAGGGCAGTGGAAGGATGAAGTGGCTCTGAGGACAGTCTGAGGTTGAACTCTGGACCTGCAATCTGTCTGCTGTGTGACTCTACGCTAATCACTTCACTCCTATGCACATATGCACATTTGGGAGATGAACGTGCTTACCCCGGAGCTGTGAGGACTAAGTTAAATGATAAGAGTTTAAGCAAAAAAAAAAAAAAGCCACGTCACTAGAACTTTGGCACAGTAACAAGTAACAAGTTCCTTTCGTAAGTCCACTGTGCCTGTAATGTGGGCCAGCCTTGCTGCTGTGGAAACTTCCCCAGGAAGTGACTTACTCTGTGACAAAGGGTTGTAGGCACAGCTGGAAGATACTAGGATACAGGTTGGCATCTGACCAGCATCTCCCTTTCTCAGACCTGGGCTTTATGTGCCTGAGTATCCAGTGAGCCCAGGACAAAGATACTGCTCCATCACAGCCTTGGACGTGAGCAGTCTGGGCTTGGCACCTCACTCTCCGGCACGAGCTCTGGAGACAGGTGCCCAAATAGACTACCACGGCCACAGCTCCCGAATTGGCCAGGGGACCTGAGCCAATCGCCTCCCTTCTCTAGGCTTCGATCTGTCAGTCTGTGAAATGGAGATGGGGTAATACCTACCGCGCAGCGCACGTCGCAAGGATTTCCAGAACGAGCTCCCAGAGACCGGGCGCTCCAGGCTTGTCCTTCTGTCGGAGTCCGTCTACGGGAGTCCGCTCCCGTGTTTTTGCAGGAAAAAAAAATGTAGCTTATGGAAAGCGTTCACAGTCTAGTTTCTTTTCAGGAAAGGTCTGATCTTTCACCCTTGCTGTCCGCCGCCACTACCGCCTGCCCATTAGGAATCTGGCTGGAGGGAGATGACGCTGCGTGGACATCGAGGTTTGAGCCCCGAGCTCGATGGTCGGATCACAGAAGCTGACGCGACAGGGCCCTCGGGCTCCTGCCCATTCAGTTCGAAACCGGCTCCGGGTCCCTTAGAGCAACCTACCGCAGGGGAATCCCGGCTGGGCTCGGGTCCGCGTCTCCTCCTTCCGTTTCCGGGATAGGCCTAGCCCCACCGGAAGCCCACCCGGGGGGCGGGGCCTGCGCTGGCTACGTGGTGGAAGGCGCGTCGGCCGGCGCGAGGCGTTGACGCAAAGCAGCGACGACCAATGGAGAGCGGCGTCGGCCGGCGCGCCCGCCTCCACCCGGCCCCGCCCCCGCCCGGCGTCGGGCCGTCGGACGGGCGGGAAGAGGTGGCCGCTCGGGCAGGATGGCGGCGGCGGCGGCGGCTGGCGCGGGCGCGGGGGGCCCGGGAGCGGCGGGCGGCGGCGGCCGGGCACGCGAGGGCGCGCGGGTGGCGGCGCTGTGTCTACTGTGGTACGCGCTGAGCGCCGGCGGTAACGTGGTCAACAAGGTGATCCTGAGCGCCTTCCCGTTTCCTGTGACCGTGTCGCTGTGCCACATCCTGGCGCTGTGCGCCGGGCTCCCGCCGCTGCTGCGCGCCTGGCGCGTGCCCCCCGCGCCGCCCGTCTCGGGCCCCGGGCCCGGCCCGCATCCGTCTCCCGGCCCGCTGCTGCCGCCGCGCTTCTACCCGCGTTACGTGCTGCCACTCGCCTTCGGCAAGTACTTCGCGTCCGTGTCAGCGCACGTCAGCATCTGGAAGGTGCCAGTGTCCTACGCGCACACTGGTGGGTGCAGCGGCCGGCCTAGGGGGCGGCGGCCGGGACGCGCCACCCGGGGTTTCGGCGCTTGGGTAGGAGTGCGCTGGCGGGGCTGCACCCCGACGGCCTGGAATACCAGGCTGAGCAGTCAACTTCTGTTGGCAAGGCGCAGGGGCCCGCGAGGCTTTTAGCAGGGGAGGGACTCGCACAGGGGTCTCGGGGAGGGAAGTGGCTGGGAAGAGAGCTGGGAGCTGAGCAGGGCGGATCACAACTGTTGGGTTGCGGGGAAGCCCCACAGAAAGAGAAGGAGTGAGGAGGCTTGAGGGGCTGCCAGCCCCTCCCATCGCACTAGTGGAGTTGGGACAGGTTCCAGGGTGGGTTCCGCGACCGAGACGGCTCCCTGAGAGCCAGCCCTCTTGCCTCTTTGCAGTCAAGGCTACCATGCCCATCTGGGTGGTTCTCCTGTCCCGGATCATCATGAAAGAGAAGCAAAGCACCAAGGTAACCTGGGAGGGTTCTGGGCAGGTGGGGCCCCCAAGGACTTGCTGGGCAGTGCCCACCTGGTGACGTGGTTGCGGCTGCTGGCTTCCTGTCAAATCAGGAAGTCTGCTTAGAGGCTTCTGGTGGCCGTTTTACTAATGTTCTGTAGTCACTTTGGAGACAGTGACGTGTGGTGTGTGTGTCCCCAACTTGTCTCTGCTGTGTGGTCTCGGGGTCCCTCCCGTCCTTCACAGGTCCAGCCTCCCTTCGTGTTTTGAGTCCCTACATGTGTTTGCTAGTGGGCAATGACCTGGTTCCATTTTGGCCAGGCACACGGGCCCCTCCGGGGGGCGCGGGGCTGGGGATGAAATATCTGACGTCCTGCTGGAACTCTGACAGAGTTTCACGTCTTCACAAGTGACCGCAGTCAGATTGGGGACTTCTGGATCAGAAGTGAGGTGCTGGTCAAAAGAGTGATTTTGGCAAAATTTGACAAAGTCTTAGAAATAAAAACAACCAGGAATTGTGAGTGTCTGGGAATGGAAACGAAAGCCACACGCAGAGCCTCGGACTGCAAAGGAAGATGCTTTGGGCACAATCCAGGGTCTGTTCAGGATGCCAAGCCTGGGTATTTCCTGGCTTGGGGCGAGAGAGGCTGTGGCTTCAGCCCGCGACGGCCTTGCTCCATGTCCTTAAGTGGAAGTGCGACTCGCGTCGTCCCAGCTGGAATCCATTTCATGCTGGACAGAGCGCTGCTTCTCTACGCGGTTGGTTTCCGGCCTCCTGTATTTTATGTAACTCAGAGTGGCGGTGCCCTGGATCGGCTTATAGAAATTGGGCCACTTCTGGCTGATTATTTTGTTTCAGCCTCTTTTTCTCTGTAAGACCTGGGCGTGCTCTGTAGCCCACCCCCAGGGTGAGGTCAGGTGTGACTGGTCTCCCTGGGTTGGAGTGGCCTGGGAGGTGTGCAGCTTCTTCACCGGATGTCACATCATCGTGTTTATCAGGTTTCCCTGTTGGTCGGGACATTGTACCCAGCTTGGGCAAGGAGCCGGCACCTTCCGCAGTGAGGGACTGAGGAATGGCCTAGGCAAAGACTAATGAGAAAGACAGGATATGTGTGGACCCGCCCTATGAGGCAGATAAGGCAGGTAATTGTCATTCTTGATCTCAGGGGAAGAAATCGGACTTAAAGGGAAAGGGGAGAGTCAAATAGCCCGAGGCCCACAGCAATGGGGGAGCAGGAATTCAGGTCCCCCAGTCCAGAGCCCTTGCTCTGACCTCCAGGGGTGGTTGAGTGGGCCTTACCACCACCCCCTAAAATTTCAGCAGTGCCTTAAAGTGTCCTTTGTAGGAAAAGGGTGAGCTAGATGTCAAAAATGGATCCCACTTCTCCAGAAGTTTGGAGCCATTTAGCCACCAGAGCTCAGGAACCACTGCACACACTCTGGGCTGGACCTTCCCTTTGGGGAGGGAGAGGAGAGCAGCCGGGGCTCTCCTGCAAGGCCCAGGGGGGTGTGGGGGGCAGCCTGGCTCAGCCCCGGCCACCCGCCCCTCCTGCCCGCCTCCTGCAGGCCCACGGGGGTGTGGGGGGCAGCCTGGCTCAGCCCCGGCCACCCGCCCCTCCTGCCCGCCTCCTGCAGGCCCAGGGGGGTGTGGGGGGCAGCCTGGCTCAGCACCGGCCACCCGCCTCTCCTGCCTGTCTCCTGCAGGCCCAGGGGGGTGTGGGGGGCAGCCTGGCTCAGCCCCGGCCACCCGCCCCTCTTGCCCGCCTCCTGCAGGCCCAGGGGGGTGTGGGGGGCAGCCTGGCTCAGCCCCGGCCACCTGCCCCTCCTGCCCGCCTCCTGCAGGCCCAGGGGGGTGTGGGGGGCAGCCTGGCTCAGCCCCGGCCACCTGCCCCTCCTGCCCGCCTCCTGCAGGCCCAGGGGGGTGTGGGGGGCAGCCTGGCTCAGCCCCGGCCACCCGCCCCTCCTGCCCTCCTCCTGCAGGTGTACTTGTCACTCATCCCCATCATCAGCGGCGTCCTGCTGGCCACCGTCACCGAGCTGTCGTTCGACATGTGGGGGCTCATCAGCGCCCTTGCTGCCACACTGTGCTTCTCACTTCAGAATATTTTCTCCAAAAAGGTATTTGGGTGCCGTCTGGGATATGCCAGGTGGTTTGCAGGTGCACGGGGTGGGGTGGGGGGGGCGACATGTGAGAAAGCGGTCAAGTAGGGATTCCCCTGGTGTTGAAACAGATAGAAATCCTGTTGCTCTTCTACTGGTTTTGTATTTCATTTTTTTAAAGTAATTTGTTTCCTTTTATAAAATTAGCATATATTCATGTGGAAAAATAGAGAAAGGGCCCTCCCCCCAAAAGTCCGGACACTGGTGTCAGGCAACGCAGTCGGTAACTGGAGACGCTCATCAAGAGAGACCTGCCCCCTATCCCGGGCTTTCCATGCTACCGAGTAAAGGCACAGGACTGCTCCCCTAAAGAATTACTGTGTTTTTAATGTTTATTACTTTTGAGAGAGAGAACAGGGAAGGGGAAAGAGAGAGGAGACACAGAATCTGAAGCTGGCGCCAGGCTCCGAGCTGTTGACACAGAGCCTGACACGGGGCTCGAACTCACTAACTGTGAGATCATGACTGGAGCCAAAATCCAACGCTTAACCAACAGAGTCACCCAGGTGCCCCAAAGAGAACTACAGTTAATGCTAGGGGTCTTTTCTGTTTTTAGAATTGTAATATTATAGATACATTTCAGAATTGTGCTTTTGAAAAGCAAAATTATTAACTTTGAAAATTAGTAAATTTTGATTTACTATTACAGCATTCTCCCGTATCATTAAAAATTACTGCTCTAGGGGCGCCTGGGTGGCTCAGTCAGCTGAGCATCCAACTTCAGCTCAGGTCATGATCTCACAGTACATGAGTTCGAGCCCCGCAGCGGGCTTGCTGCTGTCAGCCTGTCGGTGCAGAGCCCGCTTCTGATCCTCTGTTTCTCTCTCTCTGCCTCTCCCCTGCTTGCACTCTCTCAAAAATAAGTATTTAAGAAAAAACTATTGTTCTAAGTCCCTTGATAACACTCTTTCCCAGCACCCCAGGTAATGCAGTCAGTTTCCAACTCTTGGGCTTCAGGCAGGCAGTCGCGGTCATCCGCGTACATGCAGGTTTTCTGTGCCTCGGGCTCTTTCCTCTCACAGGCTTACCGTTGTCGGGGCAGAGCACATGAGATGTTTGTGGCCGCTGATAGACTCTGCCTGGTTGCGTTCTGGACCGCACATAAGCTGATTTGGACATAAACCAGTAGAATTTCAGGGTGCCTGTTTCCCTGCAGCTTCCCCAGCACTGAGCGCTGGTTTTTTCCATTCTCAGTCCTTCACGTTTGTCTTGGGCGCGGGCTGTGTGTCTCATCGTAGGTGCACTGGTAGGTTTGGTGGGCAAGGTCAGATGTCAGAGCTAATGTATAGTCGCGTGTTTGGGGCCTGGGTGACTGGAGCCTTTCTTGCCACTTTTAGTTTCCAGTTGGCCTTTAAAGAGGGTTTCTCTTTCCAGGTGTTGAGAGACTCGCGCATCCACCACCTGCGGCTGCTGAACATCTTGGGCTGCCACGCGGTCTTCTTTATGATCCCCACGTGGGTCCTCGTGGACCTTTCAGCTCTCCTGGTCAGCAGCGACCTGGTGAGTTGGCCAGTGCCATGGACACACCCTTTTCTTAACGCGTCCCAAACCAGTGCTTTGCCGGGGAGTTGCACCTGTGTTGACTTTGGGACGTTTGCGGCCCCTGGCGGCCCTCTTAACTCCCGGCTTCGGCGTGCCTCCGTTTGCGTGCCGTCGCGGACGGTGGCTTCCTTTGCGTTTCCTCCTCCAGCACGCCGGATCTCAGGTGCCGGTGGCTGCCACGTCTGTGCAGGTGGCACCGGGAAGGAAATGCCAGGACAGGAGACCTTCCTGTCCTGACGGTGTGGTTCAGATCTCGCTTGGACTTGTTGAAGCTGTGCTTGCCTTGCTTGACTCCTCTCTCGGTGTCCCCTCTGCTCTGGGCGGATCCGGAGCTCTCTCAGCACCGGAGAGAAAAGCTTCCCAGCGGCCGCAGGGCCAGCCTCCAGGAGGCTCACTGGAAGCTGGCGCAGGTGGCAGTGATAAGGAGGAGGTGGGCGTGGTTTCTTCAAGCCTGAGTCACAGAGGGGGCAGTAAACGTTTACGAGGGCTTACTGAGGCCCGGCGGAGTCTTGGCATCGGTCTCTAGTCCTTAGCACAACCTGGAGACACAGTGCACGTTAGCTCCGTTGTCCAGGTGAGGAAACCGGCTCTGTCCTAACTTCCTTTCCGTACTGATTAGCTGTGATGTTTCATCTTCACCCGGGACTAGTGTGTTACTTTGTTGTTGTTGTTTTTTTTTAATTTTTAAATGTTTTTTATTTATTTTTGAGAGACAGAGACAGTACGAGCAGGGAGGGTCAGAGAGAGAAGGAGACACAGAATCCGAAGCTGGCTCCAGCTGTCAGCACAGAGCCCGATGTGGGGCTCAAACCCACGAACTGTGAGATCATGCATGACCTGAGCCAAAGCTGGAAGCCAGACACTTAACCAACTGAGCCACCCCGGCGCCCCTAGTGTGTTACTTTGAACTACACGAAAAGCAGTTCAGTGGTTCTCTCTCTCTCTTTCTTTTTTTTAGTTACTGATTTTTAGAGAACACTTCTTAGCTTACTGTAAATGTTTTTTTTTTAACATGTATTTCTTTTTGAGAGACAGAAAGAGACAGATCATGAGCAGGGGAGGGGCAGAGAGAGAGGGACACACAGAATCGGAAACAGGCTCCAAGCTCTGAACTGTCAGCACAGAGCCCGGCGCGGGGCTCGAACCCACGTACTGTGAGATCATGGCCTGAGCCAAAGTCGAATGCTCAACTGACTGAGCCACCCAGGCACCCCAGCTTACTGCAAATGTTAACCAGTGAGTTGGGGTGGGTGTGGGGTAAAAGAAGGTCCTTTTATTTATTTTTTCCATTACCTCTGTGGACTCCTGTGTCAGCTGCACATCTTAACACTTTTCATGCTCAGATTATCCTGTCTTGGCCAGAGGAGCCCTTCCCACTGGCTCCCTGTCCTTCCGGCAGCACAGGTGAGCCTTTGGGAGGTTTTGGTCCAGCACGGTGTTCTTTCCCGCCTGCGCCTCTCCCGTCGCAGGCTTGCAGGGGGCCGGGCTGCTTGCAGTAGAGAGCGCTGTTGAGAGACACGGGCCACGGGTGTGTGCTGCTGGTGTGTTGTCGTTGCTTTTAAGTTTTTGGGGGTGAAAAACTAGGGAAGTCCTGTTGGGGCAGAGGGAAGAGTTCATTCCAGTTCGTTCCAATTTAGCATGACAGGATTTATTGCTGCTGTGATTCTTTTTTTCTTAAATTTTTTAACGTTTATTTTATTTTGAGACAGAGAGAGACAGAGCTTGAGTGGGGGAAGGGCAGAGAGAGAGGGAGACACAGAAGCACGTTCCGGGCTCTGAGCTGTCAGCACAGAGCCCGACGCAGGGCTCGAACTCAGGAACAGTGAGATCATAACCTGCGCTGAAGTCAGCTGCTCGACCGACTGAGCCACCCAGGTGCCCCACTGCTGTGATTTTTAAGTTTATATCTTCTGGTACGCTTGGTTCCCTGCCACACTCGTTCTTTGCTAACCCTTCCCGTAATTACTCACGTACGAGATTCCACTGTGCGCACACGCAGCCGCTTTGGCCTGAAAATCAGGGACGGCTGCCGGCAGGATTCCGAGAGAAGTTTAAGGTTTCTTTGCCGCTCTTCTTTCTTTGTCCTTAGGGCATGTCCCATTAAAGATGCACAGTTGGAATGCTCTGTTCTAAGGGCACTGGAAATAATTGTTTTCACAGCATGCCTGAGTCGCCAGCTTGTCCAGTTGGGTTCCTTTACTTCCGTTTGTAGACAGTGCCTTCCCCCACCCCCTCGCCCCACACTGAATTTATCGGACCTTTGTGTTCCCAGAGCCACGTGAGGTGAGACGGCTTATTCAGAGGGGTCTGGCTCCAGGGGCTCTCGGTTACGTGTCCGACTCTTGATTTCAGCTCAGGCCATGATCTCAGAGCGTGGAGCTCTGCGCTGGGTGTGGAGCCTGCTTAAGAGTCTCTCCCCTCCCCCTCCCCCTCCCCCTCCTCACAGGCACGGGCTCCCCCCACCCCCCACAAAAGTAAATAAATAACATAAAAATAAAAATATTAAGAAACAAAAAACCAAAGAAGTCTGGCTTCAGTCTTATCACCTCTCTGCTTTCTGGTCCCTCCCCATTTTTATGCTCTTGGTTTACTCTTTCAGTGTTTCTTTTTGCAAATGTGAGCACATCTGTGCATATCCGTCCCTTTCTCCTCCTCACGTAAGGGGAGGAGCACTTTGCTCTCTCCGCTCAGCGGTGTGTCCTGGGGAGCGAGCATTCCTTGCTGACGTATTCGGGTCTTTCTCGTTCGTGTCACTGGCTGCAGATTCTGCTGTGGGCTTGCTGTCCGCTCTCTTCCCACGTCCCCTTATGACTCTTTGGTGTGTCGTATACACGCACACAAACACATACTTCTAGGCTTCGCTTTGGTAATGCTGCTTGTATTTGCATTCAGGACGTTCTTGTTTCATTCCGGTGATCACCGTTTTTGTAACCGCTTTAGTGAATTGCTTGAGTCTCTTTGCCCAGCGCATACATGTTTTTTACCTCGACGGGGTGCTCGAACACTCCCAAGGGGCACACTGCATTTGGTCGTGCTGCGGTGCGAAGGCAGGGCTCCTGCCTATCTGGGCTCCCCCCTCTGCCCTGTGTCTCCGGCACGGACGCCGGCTGATGTGCTTCGTGGCTGCGGGGGGGAGGGATTAGACGGGAGGCCGTCACCGAGAATCTGCCGCTCGCTGTGTTACCAATGTACAAGGGCTATGGGGTAGTTCCTGCACACAGGCAGCTGACAGGCTCCCTGACGCCAGGCAGGGAGAACTAGACTCTGGAGTGGGCGGCCCGGTTCTAAAGCTGTTCCAAGAGGAGCGAAGCAGCTATTTGAGAACAGAAAAGTAAAAGGCAGTGGACAGGCTGGGTTGAAGACCAGATTTCAAAGTACCACTGAGTCAGCAGTTTGCCTCTCTTTTTTCCTTTTCTTTTCCTTTTTAAGTTTATTTACTTATTTTGAAAGAGAGAGCAACAGTGAGTAGGGCAGGAGCAGAGAGGGAGAAACAGAATCTCAAGCAGACTCCCCGCCGTCAGTGAAGAGCCCGACATGAGGCTCGAACTCACGAACTGTGGTATCATGACCCAAGCCGAGATCAGGAGTCAGATGCTTAACCGACTGAGCTACCCAGGCGTCCCTGGTTTGCTTTTCTTTTGTTTCCTGTGTCCTCAGCCTGGACTCGCAGCCCAGGGCGCTGCACAGGGTGAGAACCGAGCAGGACACCCTTTACTTCTGGATCAGGAATGAAAGGGGATTCCTGATGCTCAGAGTAGGGGAAATGCCCTGCGGGGCTGTTTCTGTTACTTTTGTCTCTTTGCTCTCCTGTGTGCAGGGGGGCGGCGATCCTGTGGTGGTGGTAGCAGCAGGGTCCCGCAGCACCTGAGATGCTGAGTGAGGGCAAACTCCCTCTGCGGTCAGAGAGTGGGATTCGCCCCCACCGTATATTTTTCTCTTTTAATCTGCCCACTGCTTGGTCCCAAGTAGAGGTCCAGTTGTGGGAAGGCCATAGTAGAGCAGGATAATTGTGCGCCAGCCCTTCGACTGGTTCCTAGGGTAACCTTAGGAAATGGCCAGTACCAAGGAGAACATGGAGAAGGAGCAGCTTGGGACAGCGATCTCAAAACACCATGAAATCCCAGGCTCGCCCCTGAGCTGTACATGTGAGGATCTGATCCTAATAGCAGACTGAATTATGAGACAGACTGCGGCCCAGAACCCAGACTGATCGCTGGGTAGGGCATACTCAGGATGGAGCCACGTCCTGCTAGAGAGGCTGTGAAAACGCAACTGACATTGGGACCAGCACCCCCAGAAGGCTGGTCAGGCTTGTAGCCCGAACCCAACTGAGTCTGCTAGGTCAAAGTTCTGTATCAACATTCCGCAGAGGATTTAAGTAAGACCCACAGTCTTACAGTATTCTAAATGTCTAGCATATAATCCACAATTACTTGGCATATGAAGAACCAGGAAACTTTCAAGTCTCATATGAGAAGACAGCCAACAGATGCCAACACTGAGATGACACAGATGCTGGAATTATTGAACACTGACTTTATTTTTTTTAAGTTTGTTTATTTTGAGAGAGAGAAGGCATGAGCAAGCAAGTGGGGGAGGGGCAGAGAGAGGGAGAGAGAATCCCAGGCAGGCTCTGCACTGTTATTGCAAGGCTTGATGCGGATCTCGAACCCACAAACCAGGAGAGCATGACCTGAGCCCAAAGTCAGATGCTTAACCAACTGAACCATCCAGGCATCCCTGAACAAGACTTAAAAAAAAAATTTTTTTTTAATGTTTTTGTTTACATTTGAGAGAGAGAGAAAACACCAGCTGGGAAGGGGCAGAGAGAGAGGGAGACAGGAACTGACAGCAGAGAGCCCGATGCAGAGCTCAAACTCATGAGCTGTGAGATCATGACCTGAGCTGAAGTCAGACACTTAGCCAACTGAGCCAGCTAGGCGCCCCTTGAACAATGACTTTAAAGCAATGGTTATAATCATGCCCTAAGAGGTAAGGGTGAATACTCTTGAGACAAATGCAAGGAATGAAAGAAGAACCAGATGGAAATTTTGGAAATTCAGAAACAGTAGCTTAAAAACTCACTGGATGGATTCAGTAGTAGAATGGAAGTGACAAAGGAAAGGGTCATTAACTCGAAGATAGATCCGTAGAAATGATCCAGTTTGGCCCACAGAGAGAAAAAAAGATTGAAACACAAACAAGCAAAATATCTGGAAGCAGCCAGAGAAAAATGATGCTTCACTTAGAGAAGAACAGCGGTTTGAATGACTGGATTTCTCGTTAGAAACCATGAACACCAGAAAGAGGTGAAATAATATTTTTTTTAAAGTACTGAAACTAGAACTATCAACACATGATTTTATATCCAGTGAATATAGAACCTCTAGAACCAGTAGAATTATTAAATCACCGAGAATAAAGAACCGAATAATATCAACAACCAACTGGATATCTCATTGACATTTATACTACATTTTACCGAACATCCTTTTCAGGTATTCATGGGACATTCACCAAGACAGACCATATTCTGTGTCATAAAACGAACTTTAACAGACCTGAAAACATATAGGGGCGCCTGGGGGGCTCAGTTGGCTAAGCATTGACTTGATCTCAGCTCAGATCATGATCTCCTGGTGCATGAGATTGAGCCCTGCATCGGGCTTTGTGCTGACAGCACAGGCCCTGCGTGGGATTCTCTCTCTGCCCCCACCACACTCGTAGTCTCTCTCTCAAAATAAATAAATTTGAAAAATAAAAAAAAGATCTGAAAACGTATGAAGTATATTCTATGACAGCAGTAACAGAAAGGTAACCGGAAAATCTCCACAAACATTTAGAAATTAAGCAACACATTTCTAAATGATGCGTGGGCCCAAGAGGAAGCCTCAAGGGAAATAAAAAGTATTTTCAACTGAAGCAAAACTGGGAAAAAAAGGAAGACATTACAAACACCAAGAGTGAAAGAGGGAATATCACAATAGACATCACAAACATTAACTTCAGTGATAGAGGTACTACTGTGATCCTATATCCAACATGGATAAAATAGACCCATTCTTCATAAACCACAAACTACCAACCTCACTTACCCAAAATGAACTAGATAACCTAAATAGTCCTATAGCTTTTAAGGAAATTGAATTCACAGGTTCAGACTTTCTAAAAAGAAATCATCAGGCCCAGTTGGTTTCACTGGCAAATTCTACCAGACGTTTAAGGAAAAATAATTGCCGATTCTACATAATCTCCTCCAGAAAATAAGACAGGGGAATACTTTGGGCCATGTAACAAAACCAGTATTCCTCACGGACATTGAGGCAAGTCGTTAACAAAATATTAGCAGGGGTACCTGGGTGGTTCAGTTGGCTGAACATCCAGCTGCTGATTTCAGCTCAGGTTGTGATTCCAGGGACATGGGATCAAGCCCCACATCAGGCTCTGTGCCAAGTATGGAGTCTACTTCAGAGTCTCTGTCTCTGTCTCTGTCTCTCTCTCTGCCAAGCATGGAGCCTACTTAAGAGTCTCTGTCTGTTTTTCTGTCTTTCTACCCCTTTTCCCCACTCACACTCTGTCTAAAAATAAATATTTTAAAAGCCCCAAATACTAGTAAATCGAATGTAGCAATGTATAAAAAGCATAATATACTATCACAAAATGCGATTTAAATCAAGAATGCAAAACTAATTTAATATTTGAAAACCAATGTAATCTATAACAGTTTAAAAAGAAAATCACATATTCATATCAACTGATACAGAAGGGGATCTGACAAAATCCAACATCATTCATGAAGATAAACACACCGGGGATGGCTCAGTTGGCTGAGTGTCCGACACTTGGTTTCAGCTCGGGTCATGATCTCACTAACCTAAGATTGAGCCCCAAGTCACAATCCCACTTAAGATGCTCTTCCTCGCCCTCTGCCCCTCCCCCCCCCCGCGCATGCATGCACATGTATGCTATCTCTCAAAATAAAAAAATAAAATACAAAGTCAGCAAACTAGAAATAGAAGGAAACCTCCTCAACCTGATTCTTTTTAATGAAAGCTGATTTTTATCAACAGCCATTCTTTAAACATGAACAAGCATGCAGAATATTCTGCACACACATCACAGTTTTTAACATTAGTTAATAAGAGTTAAACACACAACCTACATCCTTATGAAAATAGTCAAAATGCAAACTTAAAAGTCTTAGTAATTTTTAAAAAGTTTGCCTTGGGTACCATTTGTACAGCGTAGTTAATTTAGACATTTTCTTTTTGACTGCACATGGAAAAGTGGCCAGTAGACCATAAAGTCGTTGAGGGTTTTTAAATAGCAGAGTAAGGCAGTTTTGCCATGCAGGAGAACCAATATTAAGTATTAATTTTCCCAAGAAATCCGCAGTTAAAAATACGTAGTTCAACACACAGGATTTTTCTCAGTAGAGAGCTGAATGTGATGCATAATTAGCTGCCTTTGAGGACCCATTTGAAAGGACAGTCCCTTCCCCAGTCCTGGGGAATGTTACTGATTTGGGCACAGGAAAGAAGTCTTAAGTATGAGGACGTGATAAAAAAGATGGAAGCGAATGTAGGAAAGAAAGAAAAAGCAAGAAAGAGCACGGAGATAGTCGTTATAGTCACTGAAAGCGGCACCCTCAGCCCCTGCAGAGGGCTGCCCCCATGCTGGAAGACTGGAGGCTTGTCCTGCTGAATCCAGGATATGGTCAGGATGCTCACTCTCCACGTGTTCCTTTCACATCCTACTGGACAGCCTGGCCAGTGCAATAAGACAGGAAAAAGAAAGAAATAGATTTGGAAGGAAGAAATAAAATTCTCTCTAATGAGCGACATCTTATTTTTTAATATTAATTATAAATAGTTGCTTGAATTTTAACTTTAATTTTTCTCCTTGGACAAGGTGGTAATGAAGCAAAAGTGGAGACCCTTTCATCTCCGCAGGCATGCCTTGTTTTGTCGCACTCAGCTCTATCACACTTCACAGACACTACAGTTTTTACAAATTGAAGGTTTATGGCAACCTTGCAGCAAGGAAATCTGTTGGTGCTGTTTTTCCAACAGCCCACTATATCTTTGTGTCCTGTTTTAGTAATTCTTGCAATCTTTCAAACTTCTTAATTGTTACGGTATTTGTTATGGTGATCTATGATGGGTGATTATGACTCACTGAAAGCTTAGAGGATGGTTAGCATTTGAGAGTAATAAAGTTCTGTACTTTTAATTAAGGTGTACAGCTTTTTAAAGACATAATGCTATTGCGCACTTAGCAGTCTACAGTATGAACATAACTTATATACGCACAGAGAAACAAACTCACTTGACTTGCTTTATTGCAGTATGTCCTTTATTGCAGTGGTCTGGAGCTGAACCTGCAGTATTGCCAAGATATGCTTCTGTGTGTGTGTGTGTGTGTAGATAGGTATTGAATTTTTTTAACCTAGATAAGCTGATTGGAATATTTACATAGATAGGCAGACAACCTGAAATAGGCAAAATAAGTGAGAAAGAATAAACTTGGAGGAATCCTATTACTTAAAGACTTAGTATAAAGGTACAGATTTTGGTGACAGGAGAGACACATAAATCAGTGGAGCAGAATCTAAATGCACACAAATCTGGGTAATTGATTTTTGACAAAGATTCAAAGGCAATCCTAGGGGAAAGGGTAGTTTCTTTAACAAATGGTGTTGGGACAGTTGGACACAGATAAGCAAAAAACTGAGCCTTGACTTAGAACTCACACATCAGAGGAAACTTAACTCATAATGTATTCTAGACTTAAATGTAATGATAACCATTAGAAAAAAGAGCAGGAGAAAAATCTTCATCATGACTTGCATTAGTTCTTAGACATTCCATCAAAAGCAAAGTCCATAAAGAAAAAACTGGTAAATAGAGTTTCATCAAAATTTAAAACTTTCGGGGCGCCTGGGTGGCTCAGTCGGTTAAGCCTCTGACTTCGGCTCAGGTCAGATCTCATGTTCGTGGGTTCGAGCCCTGCATCAGGCTCTGTGCTGACAGCTAGCTCAGAGCCTGGAGCCTGCTTCCGGTTCTGAGTCTCCTTCTCTCTCTGCCCCTCCCCCTCTCATGCTCTGTCTCTCTCTGTATCAAAAATAAATTTAAAAACATTAAAAAAATAAAATAAAATAAAAATTTAAAACTTTTGCTCCATGAAGACACTACTAAGTGAAAGAAAAGACAGACTACAAACTGAGAAAAAATATTTGCAAATGACGTACTAACAGAGGACTTATGTCCTGAATATATAAAGAACTCTCAAAACTCAATAGCAAGAAAATAACTTGCTTAAAAATGGGAAAAATACTTTAACAGACTTTCCCATTGGGACTGTCTGGATGGCATATAAACAGGCAAGTAAAATATGTTCCACATCATTAGGCACAGAGAGAAACAAAACCATAATGATACCCACCTGATACCTAGTAGAACGGCTATAATAATTTAAAAAGATATAATCCCATGTTTGTCGAGGACAAGGGACAGCTAGAATTCTTATATATTGTTGGAGTAAACACAGAATGGTGCAACCATTCTAGAAAACACTTGGGAGTTTCTTCTGAAGTTAAACATACACTAGTCATACGACCCAGCAATCTCACATGTGGGTGTTAACTTTAGAGAAATGAAACTCAGGTTCACACAAATATTTAGAGCGACTCTACTCATGACCTCATGACCACCCAAAACTGGGCCCAACCCAGATGTCCTTCAACAAGTGAATGAATAAAAAACCAAAAAAAAGCCCGCTTTGGTGCATTCATACAATGGAGCGTTGCTTGGCAACAAAAACAAGTCATCAGCTGTTGTTCCTTATGACAACCTGGGCGGATGTCACCGGCCTTCTTGCTGACAGAAAGCAGCCTGTCTAAGAAAGTTCCATCCCGTTCCACTTCTAGGATAATCTCTAAAAGACAAACCTAGAGGGAAGGAGAATGCATCATTATCTGGACTGGGGAAGGGGCTTCTACCAAGCAGCCTGGGGGAGTGTTTCGGGGTAATGGGGGTGGGTCTGAATCCTGGTTGTGGGGGGAAGAAACACCTGACAAATGTCAGTTTTTAAAAAGCTGGATTGACCGCGTTCCTGCTCGGAGAACTAGGTATCTGCAAGCTGGCCGGCTCATGAAAATAGCTTGTAAGTCCAGGTCATCCCGGAAAGGACTCATGAGAGAACAGGTCAGCTTCCCACAAAAGCAAGGTGGGCTCACGTGCCTTACCGAGGCTGTTATCCCAAAAAGTCAGAGTGACCTTGAGCAGGTCACCTAAGTGCATCTTGTTCTCCTTTGAGAGGACCTCACGGCCCCTCCTTCTCTCAGAGCGAGGTAGAAATGGAACTGGGTGGCCATTCTAAGACCAGTCCAGCTCCCATGCTGGCAGGCCACTAACTGCCACCTTGCTGGAGGGACCCAGCTATGTCGGATACCAGTGTGGCGTGAGGATTGGGCTGTAGAGAGCAGGTGCCACCAAGCAGCTGTGGGTTTGCTCCCTTTGCTGAGCCACACTAGGTCTTGAGGGTGCTCTGCCCTTGGGGCCCAGGGACGTGGGGACGGTGCCAGCACTCCAGACAAGGTCAGATACTGCAGAGATGGACAGTCTGGAGCTGTCCATGGCTGGTGTACTGTCCTCTGAGGCCCTTCCCCTGGCCTGGCAGCCCTGCCCTGAGGCAGCCTCTTGGTCCCGCTTGGTTCCTCAGGACTGGTGCCGAGGTAGGACTGGGAGCTAGGGAGGCAGAGGAGTGGTGCCACGTGCCTTCCGGCATCCAACCCCAAATAGATGTCGGTAAATGTTCGGCACTGGGCATCCCCACCTGGTTCTCAACTGCCGCCTGTTCAGGGATCAACCCAGGCTTGGGGGCGGTGGGGGTGGGGGAGTGGTGTTCAGTGGTCCACATGTCTGCTAGTTGTGGGTTCTTAACTTCTGGGCCCCCTTAATCAGAGTGCCTCATTCTGGAAAGGCTCAGATGATAATTGAAGTTTGGAGAACATCTCGTGTTTGACTGGGACTGTTTTAAAGCACGTTCACAGCCACGAACCCTGCTGATCGTCCCAGCAGCAGCACTGTGTGGGCTTAGCAGGCTCAGTGTCTTCTGGTGCACAGAGGAGGAAAGTGTGACTTGAAAGGTCAGCTGACTGGAGGTGAAGGGCAGGGGGTTCCCAGGGACAGGGCAGACCCAGGGCTCCTGACTCCTAGCCCGAGGCTCTTGTAGGACTAGGTTCTCTGCATACTCAGGGGCTGCCTTCCCAGGGCCTCCCTGCCCTACAGAACGTATCCTGTCCGCTCCAGTCTGAATGTTTCCCCCTGCCCACATTTCTGTGTTGAAACCCAGCCCCCTATCTGATGGTATTGGGGCGGGGGGCACTTGTCATACAGGGTCAGTGGCCTTATAAAATGAAACCCAGTGAGCTGTCACCCCTTCCATCACATGAGGGTACAGTGAGAAGACCCCACCTATGAACTGGGAAGCTCACACCAGACACTGAGTCTCCTTGATCTGGGACTTCCCAGCTTCCAGAAATGTGAGAAATAAATGTTTGTTGTTTACAAATACCCCTCCTCCGCCCCCCCCCACACACCAGCCTATGGCATTTTGTTACAGCAGCTCAGTTGGACTGGGACCGTCCGGTCAGCAGACCTTGCTCTGCTGACCCCAGAGCTCCCGGCCCTCGCTGCCCCGGACGAGGGCAGCTTCAGTTCACAGCATGCTCGCCTCCCTGCGGGCTCTCGGAGCTGCCCGTCCTCCGCAGTAGAGCTGACGGTTGCTGTCGTGCCGCACGTGCGGTGCCGGGAGGGTCAGAGGTGGTGCAGAGCAGGCCCCTGTTACTGCACAGCACGACAGAGCTAGAACTGCCCCCCCACCTAGCCGCTACCCCGGTGAGCCACTCTGTGCCCTTCCCCCGCTTCTGCCAGGGCCAGCGTGTGACCCCAGTGCTGTTCTTGCTTCCTCGTCTCTGTAGACCTACGTGTCCCAGTGGCCCTGGACGCTCCTGCTCCTGGCTGTCAGCGGCTTCTGTAACTTTGCCCAGAACGTCATTGCCTTCAGCATCCTCAACCTCATCAGCCCTCTGAGCTACTCTGTTGCCAATGCCACCAAAAGAATCATGGTCATCACGGTGTCCCTGATCATGCTGCAAAACCCAGTCACCAGCACCAACGTCCTGGGCATGATGACAGCTATCCTGGGGGTCTTTCTTTACAACAAAGTGAGTCTGGGGTGGGCTGAGCTGTCCCCTCGATGCCTAGGGAGGCACCAAGATTTGGTGTCCCAGCTCCCAGCTCTGTGGCCGACTGGTTTGTGGTGTTGGTGTGGCCCTTCCTGGCCCAGCTTTCCTTTTCCTTGTAGATGATTCTGGGTCGGTGCCCTACTCCAGCTGTGGCTCTTGGGTTTATGGAAGCTTTGTCAGGGATTTCATGGTCTCCTCAAGAGGGCTCTGTTTTCAGTCCAGTGTAAAGACACGGATGGCTAATAGGGAGGGGCGGCCATGCCTTAGCCCAGCTTGGTCAGGGCCTCAGGGGTGCCTGGGAGGGCTGCTGGGATGCGAAGTGCTCCTCTGTCCTGTGTGCGTGTCCTGGGGAAGGAGCCAGCCGTCTCATTGACTCTCTTGACCTTGCAGACCAAGTACGATGCCAACCAGCAAGCCCGGAAGCACCTCCTCCCTGTCACGGCGGGGGACCTAAGCAGTAAGGAACACCATCGGAGCCCCCTGGAAAAACCTCACAACGGCATCCTCTTCCCCCAGCACGGGGACTATCAGTATGGCCGCAACAACATCCTAGCAGATCACTTCCAGTACAGTCGGCAGAGCTACCCAAACTCGTACAGTTTGAACCGTTACGATGTGTAGAGTGTAGAGGGCAGGGTGGTACCTGTGTGACTCCTTCCCCCACTCCCTAGCAGTACCAGAAACTTCTGACAACCAGTGAATGTACAACCCAGCCAAGGGGACGGCACACAACCATCAGAAGACCCTGGGCTTGCCAGCCCCTTGGGGGCAGCAGGACACTCCCCTGCAGTAAGGCCGCCACCCTCGAGCTTCTGTGTTCCAGGCCCTTTCTCCCTGGAGTCTGTCATCCGAGGGCTGTGTTGCTGCGGAGAGCGTGGCCAGGTTTTCACCTTTCCGTGTGGACTTATTCCCCAAGTCGTGTATTTGAGAGTTCTTGTTCTGCTTTCCAGATAGTATTTCCAGGTAACTCTACGGAGAGGCGGGATCGCTGTGGATGCAGACCTCCCCGAGCAGGCAAGAGGGGGTTCCCCCGGGGGCCACGGGAAGGACAGTAGGCTGGTGCTGGAGAATGACAGACCAGCTGCTTCAGTTCCACTGCTCAGATAGGCCAAGGGCTGAGGCAGGCATGGAGCGGGCATCTCCAGCAACAAAGATGGACCCAGTTCCCGGTCAACCCCTTGACCACTTGCGGTTACTGAGATGTTCCAAAGAGAGAAGCTACTGCAATTAGCCTCGAATTCTTGGAGCCTGATTCTTGGACGTGCAAGTCAGAGTCGGTGTGTGTCCAGGCCAGAGGGAAGGGCGGCTGCTCTCTCCTGTGCCCTCTTCCCTAGCCAGAGCAGGGCACCTCTCCTCACTGGGGACCGCAAAGGGGGAGAGGCTGCGGGGCGGTCAGAGCACTAGGAAATCACGTTCAGTGTTTCAAGCTGTTTCTGTAATATTCGTTTTGTCTTTTCTGATGAGCCTTCACTTTGAAGACTTAGTAGGATGTTTGGTGGGGGAGATGTTAACTTCATGAGGATCTTGCATTTTTCTAGGTAATATTTTGTAGTTGTGTTTATGCCGTCGACTCCTATGTGGGGGGGGAAACGCATGAGGACTGGTTTATAGATTGAAAACCCTTTTGTTCTTAAATGTTTAGAAACAGGAAAAATTCCTTCTGGTGAGGTGTGTCTTGATACATTTCAGCATTAGTAGGAAGCGCTGAAGTGTCCTGAAGCTCCTCTCTAATGGCCCCGGCCACTGAACGCGAATGAAGCAAGAATGTCATCTCAGCAGTTTGTGTAATAGACTAGACCACAGCACTTTGATTCCATGACCTGATCTGGCGGTGTCTGCGTTAGCATCCGGATCATGTCCTGGTGAAGGGGAGGAGGAGCCAAGGGGCGCGCCCTGAGCTAGGATTGGAGTTTGGCTAAATCACATTATCAGGAAAATTCTGTGGCCCCAGCAGGCAGCCTGTGTGCCGCGGTTCAGGTCAGGGCCTCTGTTTTTCCTAGCATTGCAAGAGGACCCTGTCCTCAGGGGGACCCCTGGCTCAGCTGCTGGGGTCTCCCATGATGTCTGCCTTCTTCCTTCAGGGCTGTGCTCAACCTCTCGAATAGGCACTTGGAGCGAGCCGCAGATGGGACAGTGGGTCACCCTTTATGTCTTGGTGAGACCTTTCCCTCTCAGAGGAAGTACCATGACTTATGATGGACTCTTGGTTTGGTTTTCAGCTTATGAACGGGCTGTTCCCAGAGGGCACCCCTCCCCTTCTGGCCGGAGTTTAGGCACCACCAGCCTCAGGTCCCTGTGTGTGCATGTGTTGTTCACTTTCCTTATGACTATTTTGATTGGCCCAAGTTTTGAGACGGTTGCTGTGTAAAACAGGAAGGGGAAATCCTGCGGGTATTTGTGGAGAGAGCTTGCTGAGTGTCTCCACCAGGGGCATTACGGTCTGCAGCTGGACTTCTCACTGGTGAGCACCAACAGATCGGGATAACTTTGCACCACAAAGATACTACGGTAGTTGTTTTTATGATTATAGTAACTGATTCCTTGAACAGATAATCGAACTCCAAAATGAACTGGGTGTCTTTTCAGGTTTAATGAAATTTATGATGTTGCTAAAATTTGTATATTATTAATTTGTTTCCCTTTTCCAATGCAAGATCTGCTGGCGAGGGGAACTGACTGGTTTTATCACGGTTTATAAATTAATAAATGGGGTATTTAATTCTGTACAGAAATCTACAGCAAGTACATACACTGGAATGAATGAGACAATCATATTAGACCAAATCATCAGATCAAAAGACAAAGACATTCTTTTGAGACTTGAAGGTTCAGAGCTGACATTGACCTCCTGAAGGCCAGTTTTCCAGCCACTTTGGCCCTGGCCTTCCCCCCCGCCCCCCGCCCACTCGCACATTCTTGTTTGCAGCTCTGTTCCCCTCTCCCTCCTCCTTGCTGGGGTTTGTGGCAGCAGATTAATCTACCCATCCCTTGTATGGTCTTGCCTGCGACACCAACTCAAACCCAACTCCTTCGTTTTACAGAAGGGGAAACTGAGGTTCAGAGGGCATTTTCGAATAGTGTTTGTTCACTATTTTGAGACTCGGTGTGGACTTTTTTAAGCACCTTATTTTAGGTCATTCGTTATAGGGAAAACCAAACCCCTATTACAAAGGAGAGAAGCCAGACATGTTGAAGAAGCACGTGGGGTTTCCGAGTTTTGCCGTGTGCTTGGCATACATCATGCGACAGGCCCTTTATTATTACTGGGTTATGACCAGACCCAGGTCACTTAAGGTCTAATAGCCTTAAGGGGATAGGACATTAAATTATTAAAGGAACTGAAAATTGTGAATTCTGTTTTTCAATCGTCACCTGTTTTCAAGACCTAAATGCTACAGACTTCTGTGGGAATGATACTGTGTGTATATTCATTGATGGCATTTACCAAAAATAAACAGTGGTCTCCAGGGAATCACGATTGGTCCTAATTTGTCAGTGAGGGTCTTTCTGAGTGACCCGGTCTGCAGCGTGCCTGGCAACAAGGCACGTACGAGGTAGAGCAAACCAACTCGACTCTCCTGTGTGAGCAAACTGCAACTTTTTTCCCTAAGCCAAGAATGAGGACATGTAATATGTGAATTTATGACATGGCAGAATAAAACGAGTCAACAGCTCAGCAGTTAATGACATGCCTTTATTGAACAGAATTAACACGGAAAAGCCAAGAATGTGCACCAACGATGCTCACGAAGCCTGTTTTTGAGGACTAATGGCTAATAGTGAGACCTACACGCCTAACACAGTGGGTTTGTCACACACAATCCTTAGAAGTCTTATTAACCTTATTATACAGATGAAAGTGAGGCACAAAAGGTCACCTGCCTGGGATCACAGGAAGTCTGCCTCCAAAGCCCGTTTCCCCCAAGTGACCTAAACAATTTCCTTCAGCCACAGTCGAAGAGTAGGAGCTTCTGCTAAAACAACGCCCCACATCCTTTTAATTCATAATCGTTCTTTGGTTTTACTGATTTACAGAGCGCTTCATATGAGCCAAGTACTGGACACAGATGCCCAAGCCTCAGAGCATGCTTGGCTGCATTTGTAGATGTGGACCTAAGTAAGTGGCATGTAGGTGCTATATTGCAGATCTGGAAAATGGTAAGGAAAGTGCAGGATAAGTATTTGAGGGGAATGGCATGAAAACGTTTTTTGGCTTCTTACACTTATATTCTCAGGCTATTTTATTTGCATATTTTGTATCATACACATCAGAACCCAAGAGGAAGATACTGGCCCCATTTTACAGGGCATGGAAACAAAATCCTGCTCAGCCCATGGAGCAAGCCGGGAATCCAGGAAGTGTCGGACTCCGAGCCAGGGCCCTTTGCCCTGCAGAGCGGCCAAGATAAAGTGAGCGGTTTTGTTTTTCCTCTGTCACATATCCCCAAGAGGTGATGTCCTCAGAGGTGTGTCCTTTCATTTCCGTTGTGTGGGCCATGCTGCCATGGGAAGACCCGGATGGAGCCCTCCTGTCTGGGTGACCTGGTGGCTTTATGTCTACCACTGTGGCCTCAACAGAGCCGCCAGAGGCTCTGCGCCAGGATGGAGTCACTCCCTTACGAGTCAACCTGTTCCTGGAGGGTGCTAGCTCACGCTGCACGCGGCCCCGCTGTTCAGACACCAGTCTGAACTCATACCTGGGAGTGAACTCTCCAGAGACGGAAATACTCCCATCTGTCTCCCCGGGGCAACTCCTCTGTGACCAGAGGCTCGCTTGGGGACGTGCTCAGGCCCTGAGGCATGCTGCTTGCTCCAGGACTGGACAGGACCGTCTCGGTTCCCACGGTCACTCCTCCTGCTATGGCTTCAGCTAGTTGACTGCATGGGGTTCAGTTACTATAGGAAACGAGGTGGTGGTAACACCAAGCTTCAGCTTTATTGAGACTTCGGGTCTGGATGGGCGTCGAGTTCCTTAGTCACCCCCTACTTTTTAAATAACTTTTATTGTCTTAAGTATTTTTTAGGCTTGAAAAATTTTGTTAAAGCTAAAAAATACCTATACTAAACAGACATCAGATTGAGGTAAGGGTGTCTGGGTGGCTCAGTCACTTAAGCATCCGATTCTTGGTTTTGGCTCAGGTCATGATCTCAGGTTGTAAGATAGAGCGCCGAGTTGGGCTCTGATTGGGATTCTCTCTCTGCCCTGCCCCCATTCGTGCTCTCACTCTCAAGATAAACTTAAAAAAAAAAAAAAGAGCTAGATCTATGTATAAAGGGAACAATTTCCAAACTGTATGGATATATACATGTGCTTGTGAATACATAGTTTATTTCTGGAGAGACACACAAAAGACAACATAGCAGTTGCCTCTGGGGAGGGCATATACGTTTCTTTCAAAATTGTTATATGTATATTATTTTATAACCTGCTAAAAAAATATGCCGTGGGCCCCTGGATGGCTCAGTCAGTTGAGCATCTGACCTCAGCTCAGCTCATGATCTCACAGTTCATAAGTTCAAGCCCCGCATCAGGCACTCTGCTATTGGTGCAGAGCCTGCTTTGGATCTTCTGTCTCCAGAGGAAGCCTCTCCCCTGCTCACGCTTTCTCTCTCTCAAAATAAATAAACATTTAAAAAAAATAAGTATGCCAGATACATTTCCTGTTATTAAATATCCTTTCTTGGTTTCGTGTGTCTGTGTGCGTGTACTCTAGTAAAGGACCGGCCGTAGCTGGCCGGTCCCTCTGCTGCACGTTTAAACTCCATTCCGTGGGAGGCCTCTGCAGTGCACGATGCAGCGCATCCTTCTGATCTGGGATTGATTCTTCACAGCATCCTCGCGGGTCAAAGCAGGTATGAGACGGCTCTAAACTTGTTTCCATTCCGCTGCGTGGGGGAGTCCCTTCAGCAAGTTCATCCCGCCCAGGAGTGTGTGTTTTACTGGTTTCCTTAAGACTTGTTTCCAGGTTCCTGAGACCCTCTGTGTGGCAGCCTCTGCTTCTGGCAACTCTACTGCTTTCTTCCATCCAGTGGGTTCTCATGTGGCCCCCACTGAAATGAGGCTGGGTGAAGCCGTGTGATGTTTAAACGTTCAGTTTCAGATAAATGGCATTTTAAACACTAAGAAATCAATGTAGTGGGGCGCTTAGGTGGCTCAGTCGGTTAAGCGTCTGACTTTGGCTCAGGTCATGATCTCAGGGTTCGTGAGTTCGAGCCCTGCATCGGGCTCTGTGCTGACGGGACCACTTTAGTGTCAGAGCCACTTCAGATCCTGTCCTCCCCACCTCTGCCCCTGCCTGCCTTGTGCTCTCTCCCTCTTTCTGTCTCAAAAAACAAATAAAACATTAAAAGTAAAAATTGAATGTAGGGGTGCCTGGGCGGCTCAGATGGTTACGCATCTGACTCTTGATTTTAGCTCAGGTCATGATCTCATGGTTTGTGGATTCAAGTACTGCTGACAACATGGAGCCTGTGTGGGATTTGGCCTCTCTCGCTCTCAAAATAAATAAACTTTAAAAAAATTACTGTGTAAAAGCGGTCACAGTTCTACAATCATTTGAGGGGGCAGTTGAGCATTATCGGGATTAAATGAGTACATCCTATGCTAAAACACTTCTAATAGTGGCCCCAAAATGGAACCAATGTAAGAGACTCCATACAGCCAGGCTTGAATAAATGGCTGTACATCCGCACCACACTGTCCTAAGCAGTCCCAATAAATGACCGTACAGATTCCTCAGCCTGTTTTGGCTCACAGATCCTGTTAAGAGTATAAAAAATACTGTGTATCTTTTTTTTTTTTAATGTTTTATTATTGAGACACAGAGCATGAGCATAGGAGGGCCAGAAAGAGAGGGAGACACAGAAGCAGACTCCAGGCTGTAAGCTATCAGCACAAACCCTGACACAGGGCTCAAACCCATGAACCATGAGATCATAACCTCAACTGAAGTTGGATGCTCAACCAACTGAGCCCCTCAGGTGCCCCAACACTGTATATCTTTTTTTTTTTTTACATTTATTTATTGAGACAGAAACAGAGCCACACATGGGGGAGGGACAGATAGAGAGGAAGACACAGAATCAGTAGACAGGCCCCAAGCTCAGAGCTGTCAACACAGAGCCCAACGCAGGGCTTGAACCCACGAACCATGAGATCATGACCTAAGCCGAAATCGGATGCTTAACTGAGCAACCCAGGCGCCCCAACACTGTATCTTTAACTCACGAAAATACATACGGTACAATGGATCACACATTAAAACACTGATACCGGTTTTTCCGGGCACGGAAAAATAGCTGCGCTACCCAGACTACCAAGCTTCCTAGTCCACAGGCTAGTCAATCCCCAGGTTCCCTCTGCCTGGCTCCAGATTCGGATCTCCGTGCAAACGCAGCTCCCCTGGGACCGGCCCAACACCCCCCCCCCCCTTACCAAGCTCTGCTGTTCTCCTTAATGACACTGTTGTAATGACGAACCTGCCTGCTGGTTTGCAGGTCTCTGCCCTTCCTAGGCTGCCTGCTCAGGAGAGCAGCTCAGGCACCCAGTAGGGCATCACAAGCCACATTCAGCCTGCTTTTCTGTGAACCAAGAACAAACCACCTTTCCTGGTGAACATCTGCCATCAACACTTGTGGGGAAAGGCCAACGTAGAACCTCAAGAAAAGCATTCTGCTCTTCTCTGTAACAGACCTGTAGTTTAAGACCTACTTAATTATCACGTTCTGAATATTGTTAGGGTCCGAGAAACGGCGAGTAATCTATCAGGGACTCTCAGATGCAATTCAGCAAGGACTGTTTATTATTGTCAGGCCAATCTTCCAGCACGCTGGGGTCCACCATCCAAAATGGCGACCTCGGAGTCGGTTCGCAGGCCTCTTTTAAAGGGCTTTAGGGGATTTCCATGGCGGTTTAGGTGACCTTTTACATGATTGATTTGTTCTTGCATTAGACCTAGTTGGCTTTCCTTTTTCCATTGGTTTAGAGCCATCAGGGTATGTTCTGACCTTAGTAACTAATTACCGGTTCTCCTTCTCGTGATCTGGCAGCCTCCTGATTGGTTGTTTCTCTCTGGCGGTTATGCTAAGAATTCCAGGTGTGGCCAGAGCTTGTTTTTGGTTTGGGCTGAATGGAGAAACTTTTCAAAATGGAGTAGCTCTGGTCAACCTAGGTCTTTCATTCCCCCCTTGAGTGTTAGTACATCTCAAATCCTTGGGATGTATTGGCATCATAGTCTATGGTGGTCTCATATGGGTCGGGGGTAGGTTTTATTTGGGCAAACTGGGATCGGAGGACCATGAGCTAGACAGGGGAGATATGCTCCATAATAAATTTAACAAAAGCATTGAGGACGCAGGATCCACAAGTAAACAGGAGGAGGAGTATGATTAATGGGTCTACGAGAGCTGAGATCAGGGTGGTTAGCCAGGGAGACCAGCTGAACAGGGACTTGTACCAGGATTGGGAGCTTTCCCTTTCAAGTTCTCTCTCATGAAGACTTTTTCTTAATAGGCTCATGGAGTCTTTTACAACCCCTGAATGATTTGCGTAAAAGCAGCATTTTTCCCCGAGTGCAGCGTGGAGTCCCCCTTGTTGGAGGAGGTCTAGACCCCTCCTATTTTGTAGGGCAACCTCATCCAAAGAGAGTGATTCTTGTAGGTGAGAGAGAGATTTTTCTATTCCTTGTAAGTCTGAGTCAATAGCTAAGCGTAGGCTGTTATAATTTTGGCCTTGAACTAACGCACTTGTTCCCGTACCTAATGCCCCGGTAACCCCTTTTCCAAGGAGGGAGGAGAGTAAGACTGAAGTAGCAATCTCTTTTTTTTTCTCATACCAGGGAGGGGGCTTGGGGCTCCCATAGGGCGATCATTTGTTCTTCCGTATGGTATGAGACTCGGGGATGAGGTGGACCAATAGGCAGAAGCCACCAGTCTGGTTTAACACTTGTGTGTGTACACAGGGAGTTAACCCTGAAGTGCAGGCCCACCAGGTGTTATGGGTGGGACCAGAGAACCTGATGAATTATACTGGTGGCTCTGATTACAGAGGTACGAATACATGGAAGAGGGGTTTCCAACACAGAGCCCCTGGCCAGAAACTGACTGGACGGAGAGCCCCTTTGAGGACCGCCATCTATGGGAGGACGCGAGCTGAGTGAGCAGTTGTAGCTACAGCATCGTAGAATGGAGGGTTAGCACTGAGGCAAAGCCAACAGTGGTTTGTGAGGTTGGGTCGGGAATCGTGTAAGACCAGGAAGGAGGCATTAAGTTATGTCAAAGGACCCTGGCTGGATCGTAGGTAAGATTTCCTGAGACCAGGAAGAATTAGGAGCGGGGGGGGGGGGGGGGGGGGGGGGGGGGGGGGGGGGGGGGGGGTGGGGGGGGGTGTACGGTTAGTTGGGACTTTGTCCCCTGGGACTAGAACTTTATTTGGGCCAATCCCGGAGGGGGTCCCCTACTGGACTATCTGGCGGACTGTGAACAGTGCCCCTGGGTCTCTTGCTCCAAATCTCGTTTTTCGATACAGGCGAATTCCCCATGTGAGGCCCTCTTTCCAGTGGCTGTCCCTTTTACCAGATTCCGTGAACTTAAGGACTACTGGGTTACACTTACCTACGTTAGTCTTACAAGGGAGGTATTCTGAACTCCGGGAAAGGGTGATAAGGTCTGTTTTGTATGGGGCGGACCACCAAATGTGTCCGGTAGACACGAAGTCCCAGGAGGCACAATAGAAGGATTCTCCTCCCCATTTTCTCCAATGGTCTTTACCTGGGATATGCCCAGGGTACGTGTAGAAATAATGTTTCTGAATGAAACTATCAGCCCAAGACAGTTGGAGTAATTCCCCTAAATCAAATTGTAAATCGGGGAAGTAGGTGGAGGGCAGGGAGGTCTGGGATGAGTTTAAAATGTCTCTGATAGCGAAATTAACTATTTGCCACGTAGTGTTGGCAGGCTGATGAGGGTTTTGACTTTTGTCCGCTTTTATGGAGAAGAGAGTTAGTAAAAAAATTGAAAGGGTTAAGAGTGACAAAGTCTTATCTTTAGAGGATCCACGGGGTGGCACTGGGCCTCCCATTGGCTCTGGCTTTCCTTGGTGGTCTGTCCTGGTCTCTTGCTGGGCAGCAGTTTAACCGGAGAGTGGTGAATCCAGGTGCGGATGCCGTCCACCTTTACAGCAGTCGGGGTGGTCAGGATTACGGTATGAGGTCCTTTCCAGCGGAGTCCATTCTAAGGTTAATTTTGTTAGGGTCTTTTTTAGAGTTCTATTAATCCTTTCTTCCCGGCCTGAACTTTGGGGGTGATATGCACGATGTAATCTCCAATGTACCCCAATGCGAACATTAGTCCTTGTATTACCTGAGAGATGAATGCAGGTCTGTTGTCTAACCCTAGGGCAACGGGACAGCCATACCTGGGGATGATGTCTTCCAGCAATCACTTAGCCACAGTGGAGGCAGTCTTTTTTTGTGGGAAGGCTTCAGGCCATCCTGAGGTGTCTACAAACACTAGTAAATATTTATACCCATATCGTCCAGGTTTTATTTCTGTAAAGTCCATTTCCCAGTGGGCTCCCAGCAATTGACCCCTTTCTCGTTTCCCTCCTGGAGGCCTGTGAGTGCCCTTTGGGTTGACAACATGGCAAGCCCTGCAGTTAGAGGCAATATCCTCTATTATTTGGTTGAGGTCAAATATTTTAAGGTCACTATGTATGTAGAGTAAGTTCTTTTGTTTTTTTTGTTCCCAGGTGGGTAGCCTTGTGTATATCCGTTAGGAGTTGTTTGGCTACTCTGTCTGGCAGTATAGTGTGTCCGTCTACTGTGCATCTCCAGCCTGAAGCCTTGGTATGTATTTGTTAGAGAGCTGAAGTTTTTATCATCCTGGTCTGAGTATTCAGGTATGTCTGGCGGTCCCGGTTAGGAATGGCTAAGAGGACCCTACCGGGTAAAGCTGCCTCCCTGGCAGCTAATCAGTTACCCTGAGCCTCAGAGGAATTTCCCTTTTGGTGTCCTGGGCAGTGGATTACTGCCAACTTCTGCGGGAGCCATAAGGCTTCCAGGAGCTGTAAAATCTCAGCTTTGTTTTTAATTTCTTTTCCCTCCAGTTAGTAAGCCCCTCTCCTGATATATGGCCCCGTGGACATGAGCCATGGCAAATGCATATCGGCTGTCCGTGTAGATGTTGGCAATTTTGTCCTTGCTTATGATTTAATGCCTGCCTAAGAGCAGTAAGTTCTGCTTTTTGTGCGGATGACCCTGCAGGCAAAGCTATGGACCAACAAACTTCAGTAAGGGTGGTGACTGCCACCCCTGCCCTCCTCGTACCTTGTTACGTGAAGCTACTCCCATCTGTGTAGAGGGAGACGTCTGGGTCAGGCCACGGCATATCCTGCAGGTCCGGTCTCGTGCCCTGGATGGCCTCCAGAGTCTCAGAGCAGCAGTGAAGGATGGTGTCGGAGGAATCGGGCAGGAGGGTGGCAGGATTCAGGGCCATGGGTGCCAGGAACCTAACCCGTGGCGGACTGAGGAGCAAGGCCTGATAATGAGTCAGCCGAGCATGGGAGATGCATCGATCAGGCTGGTTTTTTTAATATTCCCTCTATGGCATGAGGGGTGGTTATGGCTACTTCTTGTCCTAGGGTTAGTTTGTTTGCATCCCTTACAAGAAGTGTGGTGGCCGCAATTATGCAGAGGCATGGTGGCCAGCCTGCAGCTATAGGATCCGTTTTTTTTGCTAGATAGGCCACTGGCCGTTTCCAGGGACCTAAAGTCTGAGTCAGAACCCCTTTTGCAATTCCTTTTCTTTCGTCCATGAACAAGTGGAAAGGCTTGTGTAGGTCTGGCAAGGCCAAGGCTGGAGCCTGAAAGAGAGCCCTTTTAAGACGCTTAAAGACTGACTCCTGCGGGTTATTTTCAATGGGTCCATTGAAAGTCCTGGTCAGGTCCCCTAGTGGCTTCAAATAGGGGCCGAGCAATCTCGGCGAAACCAGGCATCCAGAGTCTACAAAAGCCAGCTGTCCCCAAGAACTCCTGCACTTGTCACCTCGTTTGGGAGTAGGGATACTCATGATTGCCGTTTGCCTAGCAGGAGACAATCTGCGAAGGCCCCCGCTTGAGTATGTATCCCGGATAGGTTACTTCTGGTTGGCAAAGTTGGGCCTTTTTAGCTGATACCTTATACCCCAGGCCTGACAGGGTTAACAAAGCCTCGGTGGCTCTGTGACATTGGTCTACACTTGGGGCAGCCAGTAGTATGTCGTCCACGTACTGGAGGAGGCTTACCTCTGTATGTTCTCGTCGGAACTCACCTCAGTCCTCACGGACAGCCTCATCGAAGATTGTTGGCGGATTTTTGAACCCTGGTGGCAGCCAGGTCCAGGTGAGTTGTCCACTGAATCTTGCCATTCAAATGCAAACATGTGTTGGCTGACTGGGGCTAGGCGGAGGCTGAAGAACCTGTCTTTTAAGTCTAACAACGTCTAATACCGTCTACACTTTGTGGTCGGGTGGCAGGGTGCCCAGGAGGGTGTACAGGTTCGGTACCGTTGGATGGATATCCTCAGTCCAAGAGTTTACTTCCCGGAGGTTCTGCACCGGCCGGCAATCATTTGTTCCTGGCTTTTTGACTGGCAGCAAGGGGGTGTTCCGGGCAGACTGACATGGTGTTAGGATACCATGGTCCCATAACCGTTGAACCAGGCAGGTGTAGCCCCCGGTTTTAGGGCTACTAGAATTGGGGCCCGGTGTTTGGCCATCCGTGGGGGGTTATTTTCAGCCCATACCTCAGGGATTGTCTGTCTTAATTTCTGTAGGAGATTTTGAGTCTCTGTGGGAGGGAACATGAACAAGTGGTATTCATCTTCTAGTTTCACAGTCAGAGGGCCCAAGGGGTCTCTGTTGACAGTCACTCCTTTAGGGTCAAAACATATCTGGGCCCTCATTTTGGTCAATAAGTCCCGTCCCAAGAGGGGGTAGGGGCACTCGGGAATGACCATAAAGGAACGAGTCATGAGGCCATTACCTAGATCCACCCGTCTCTGGGTGCTCCAGGGGTATATGTTCACCCCCGTTGCTCCGTGGATCCAGACTTGGTTTCTGCTTAGGGGGCCCAAAGATTGTTTTACGACAGAATGTTCTGCCCCTGAGCCACCCAGGAAGTGGACATCTTTCCCCTCCACGTTTAGAGTTACCCAAGGCTCAAGGAGGGGGTTTGAGCCCCGTTCCCCTCATTCATCTAGGCCCGACAGTTCCAGTACCTTTTTAGGAGGCTCTGGGCAATGTGGGCACTGGTTTTTCCAATGTCCCAGCTTTTTACAATATGCGCCTATGTCCCGGGAAGGGGTGGCCACCTGTTTTCTGGGGGTTGAGAGTCCCCTCCACAGGGTCTTCCCTTGAAGCCTCTCCCCCCTCCCCTCCTCTGCCCTTCACCCAGGGCTCTGGGTGTTTTTCGCCCAACCCGGCTGGCAGGAGGACCCCTGGCAATCCACGGGTCTATCTTCTGGAGAATCACGGTTATTGTATACCTTGGTAGCTACAGCCACTAGTTTGCTGAGCACTTCTCCCTCAAAACCCTCAAGTTTTTGGAGTTTCCTTCTAATATCCGGAGCAGACTGATTAACAAAGGAGAGATTTACTGCAATTCTGTTTTCTTCAGCCATAGGATCCAAGGGGGTGAACATTTAGTAGGCCTCTAGCAGGCGCTTGAGGAAGGCTCCCACGGATTCATCTTTTCCCTGTATGACTCCGCTGACCTTACTCAAATTGGTAGGGCGCCCGGCTGCTGCCCTGAGACCCCCCCATAAGAACCTGGCGGTAGACCTTCAGCCGCTCCCTACCTTCAGTCCAGCTGTGATCCCAATCGGGGTGTGTGAGGGGAAAGGAACTGTCAATGTCCGCCGCATTCGTCGTTGGCCGGCCATCCCGGCCTCGGACCACCCTGTGGAACTCAGTGGTGAACAGGACCTGGGGCAGCTGTTGGCAGTCCTCCCAGGTGGGCTGGTGGGTGAACAGAACGCTGTCCAAAAGGCTAATCAAAGCCTGAGGTTTTTCTGAGAAAGGGGGATTCTGCATCTTCCAATTATAAAGGTCACTAGTGGCAAAGGGTAGGTAGGACAGAAACATCTGACCGTCTGGCCCCAGGGGTCCTGCCACCCAGAGCAGGAAGGCCGAGGCCTCAAGCCGAACTTGATCTCCCCCTTGTTTGCGCCCACACCCAGTGGAGGGTGGGCTCAGAGGTTCAAGGTCCTCCTTGGTGTCAGTCGAGGAGGATGAAGGGGAAGGGTTAGTGGGGACCTCGGGGTAAAGATGGGAAGCATGAGAACCATCGGGAGAGCCCGCTGACACAGAGGGCTCGGGACCAGAGGGAGGCGGCACATAAGGTGGGGAAGAACCTCATTGTCTTCCGGGGCCCAGGGCTCTAATACTTCCGGTTTCTAGGGTGGCGGTAATTTCTTAGCCGCTAGGATCCTAGGAGGAAGAAAAGGTTTTAACCAGGGCGGGCGTGTTTCTAAAAGGTACTGCCAGCCTGTGATGTATGGAATCTGGTCCGGATGGCCGGGGTCACTGAAGATTACTTCTTTTGTTCTCCTGACAACCTGCAGGTCAAAGGTTCCCTTGGATGGCCACCCCACATCAAAGGTTGGCCATTCGAGGCTGCAAAGCGTCCGGAGTCAGCCTGGCTTGACATGTCGGCTGGTGGAGGATGCAGCATTCCTGAAATCCTTAATATGGCTGACTATGAGATCTAATGGGGAGGAGGTGGTTTGCCCCATCGTAAGGACAGATATGACAAAAACACGAGACAAACAGCAACAATTAACACAGATGACAGGCAGTGACTAGTAAAATTTTTCTGGCGGCTACGCCCCTTAAGAGGACCTGTACAGGTAATGATGATAAAGACGGAACCTGAAAACAGACCTGACAGACTCACCTCCGCAGAAGGGAGTCCTCTGGGTGAGGGTAGGGCGTCCCCATCTCACCAGTGCGAGAATGAATAGCCCGTCCAACTCGTTCTGTATGCGCCCCCCCCTTAAGTGACGGGTCAATATTCCTGACACCGCACTGACCCAAACTATCTCCTCCAGGGGTTGCGGATTTAACCCGCATAATCCCAGACAAGCCCCCCAAATGTTAGCTTTCCAAATGAAGTAGCTCTGGTCAACCTGGGTCTTTCAAATACCACCAATTAAAAAAAGATGTTAGAGACATTTTTCTCCTTGGTTATGCAACTACCTGCATGATATGCTCCGTTTTGCCTCTTGGCCCACAGCGCCTAAAATATTTGCTGTCTGGCCCTTTATGGAGGAAGGTGGCCAATTCCTGGCCTAGGGCAGTAGCTGGCAGACAGGGGACAATCCGCAAGTGTCAGGTAGAGAAACCTGTTACCAAAGAGAGAAATGTACGGACATTGATTTGCACAAAAAATAGGGAGGCTGAGCCAGCCTAGCGGTAACAACAGCAATCGCAAGGAGGTCGCGTAGCGGGGACGTCCAGTCTACGTTCTCTAACGTTTAGCGCTGCTTTTTTGTCTTTGCCCACCATCAGCGCGCGTTCACTTCGTCATCATCTGAGGAGGGCTGTGCATCTTTCAGAAGGCTTCGTGCCCTCTGGGCGCGCAATCTAGAAGGCCGAAGCCCCCCCGCGGGTCGTGGGCGCTCATTTCACGCCGCTTGAATGTACGGAAACCACGCGAGCCCCGAGGGGACGCAGTGAGGCCGGCGAGGGCGGGGTGGGGGGTGGGGTCCCCCGCCCCAAAGTCTTCCTCACCAAAGCGTTGGGTCGAGCGAAAGACACTGAACGGGAGGATCTTGTGAAGCTCCATAAGCCCAGTTCCATTCCCGCCAAGCCCGTCGCCTCCCGGTTCTAACGCCGAGGAAGATGTGACCGGCGCCACAGCCCGGGAGCCTCCCAGACGCACCTCACCTCGCAGTCTTCTCACCGGAGCCTCGCGAGGAGGAAACACAGGCTTTGTCCGGCGGAGAACGCAACCTGCCAGGCCCTTCACAGCGGCGACGCCGGTTTGAGAGGACGCCGCGGCGGCGGCTAACGGTAATCCGCGCCGTTCCACACGTTTCGGGGCGGAGCGTGATACCGACCCACTGCGCGCAAGCGCGGGAAGACCCCTGCGCGTGCGCATCACTAGCCCCTCCCGCGCGATCGCCTTCGCGCGGCCTCTTCCCGCCCGCCTTCTGCCCTCACTTCCGCGGTTTCCCGGCGACGGCCGTAAGTGGAGGGCGGAAGCCGCCCGCGAGGCCCGCCGTAAACGGCTCCCTCGCGCCACTTCCGGCCGGCTTCCGCAGACGGGGCTGGTGGGCGATCGTGAGGCGCCGGAGGACGTTCCTTGCGGCCGGAGCCATGGAGATGCCCCTGCCGCCTGACGGTGAGGCCCAGACCTGGGCTCGGGGACCGTTTCTCTCTCCCCGGAATCCCTTCTTGGCCCGCCCGGCCTTCCAGGGTTTCCGGGCCTAGGAGGGGGCGGGGCTCGGCCTCCCGGGTTCGCCTGCGGCCTCTCCCGCGGGTCCTCGCATCCCTGGCGCGCGTGTGGCCCCTATCGGGACCCGTACAAGGGCGGCCTCTCCGGGGCCCAGCCCCAGGGACCCTGGCCCGGCGGACGGGGGCTGGGACGCCAGGGCTCCCGGATTTGGGCGGTCCTCGCTGACGCCCCGCGTGGCCTTTTCTCCGTCCTCCAGACCAGGAGCTTCGAAATGTCATCGACAAGCTGGCCCAGTTTGTGGCTCGCAACGGGCCCGAGTTTGAGAAGATGACGATGGAGAAGCAGAAGGACAACCCGAAATTTTCGTTTTTGTTCGGAGGCGAGTTCTACAGTTACTACAAGTGCAAGTTGGCGCTGGAGCAGCAGCAGCGTGAGTTCTCTCCCGCTCTCAGGCCGCCCCTTCCAAGCGATTCCTTTCTCCGACTCCAGTTCGTGCTCTGCCACAAACCGCCTTCTTTGGGGCCGCATGCTCAGTCTCCGAAAATGGGGCAGCTCGGCCTTCATGATCCCTTGCGCTGTTCCCACGGCCTTGCGCCAAGCGGCTGCTGGGTCCGAGTGAATTAGAGAACGAGGTTACCGATCCTCTTCCTGGGCTCCGGATCAGGGGTTTCTGTATTGTTTTTGCAGACGCGGTGACTTAGGTCAGCAGAAGTAGAGTGACTGCTTCAGTGCTTTCCAGAGTGGAAGTGGTAGAGGCTGGACCTGGACCCTCCTTGCAGGTGTCCAGCACCCTTTTCGAGGCTCTCGGGTCTAGCAAGATTTTTGTGCATTTCAGGTGTTTGCAGTCCAGATCAAAAATACTTGTTCTTTGGGTTTTAGTTGTTGGCAGATAGTTGTCGTTTATCCATGTTCGCTGAGTTGGGTATCAGGCTTCCAGCCCTACCCTCAGAGAGTTTCAGGTGGGTTTAGAATTGCCTTTGAGTAATAGCCAGTCACCAGGTGGTAAGAGCCTTGAGGGCAGAGCCCACATGTGTCTTGTTTAGCACCACATTTCAAGCTTCTAGATAGCATTAAGCGAGTAAGCAGGGGGTTGCCAAGTGGGAGGCATCGAAAGGTGGACATTTCCTAGACTTCAAGGTCCCTGAGGCCAGCCGGACCTTGTTTGGGTCATCGTGGTGCTGTATAATGTATGGCATTTAGTAAGTGTTCAATAAAAGTGTGTAAGAAACCGCAAATGTGCGGTGGCTTGAATAAGCATGGTGTGTTAGGGAGCCGTAGAGAAACTGAGAGGCCCAGCACGGCCGGAGGGTAGAATGTGTGTAGAGGAGGGAAGGGTTTGAGCTGCAGTGGTAAATACCGGGGGAAAGTTTGGGTTTTCTCCCTCATTCCAGGAGTTCATTTGGTGCCAGTTAGGAGTTAGGTTTGAGGTGCAGGTGGGGGGTTGCCTGCGATTGTAAGCAGATTGTATGCACTTAAGCGTTTTGGAGCGACCATTCATTAGCCCCAGCACGTCGCCTTGAAAGCAGCTACGGTAGGCAGTGGAAAGCCACCAGAGAGTTTGAAAGAAGGGAGAGGTGGGTCAGGTTTGTGGGGCCAGTGGAGAGGTCAGGCTGGAGGGAGCATGAGTGGAGACTGGGACCAGTGAGGTTTGCACGGGAAGGAACAGGGCATTTGATGGAAGGTCTGAATTAGGTCAGCAGGTTGAGTCGGAGGGAGTGGGCGTGGGGGCATGTAGGGTCAAGGGGTAGAGTCCGTGAACTAGGGCACCAGCTGGATATTTATGAGGGCGGCATGACCAGGGCAGAAGAGGACAGAGCTTTGGCTCAAGTGACTGAGATGAGGCGCTGTTTTTTCCCTGCAGGGGGAGCCCAGTTCCTCCCTGGAAGGTCAGAATTCGGGGGCTGCTTGGGATCTGGCATTATAATGAGGGGGAAGGATGGGGTGCTTCTAACAGGGGATGGTACCGCAGGAAATGCTTTCTGCTGGTAAGGGCATCTCTGCTGAGATTAAAGATGTCAGAGTTAGATGGAAACGGAGGAGAGAAGTGTTCAGGCAAAGGAAAGTGCCTTAGGTGGGCTTGGGAGCGGAGGGGGCAACGGCCCAGGGTGGCTAAAGCTCAGAGAAGGAGGGATCGTTGGAGTGGCCAGAGGCCCGGGTGCAGGTGACGGCGGGCGGGCTTGCTAGGGACTTAGGAATTCTGGAAGCTTCCAGGGAGGTCTTGGAGGATTTCAGGACTGTGTTCTGGAGCAGGTTTAGCCTCTGTATAGCTGGTCCTTCACCCCACTAGTTTGAGAAGAGTGAGCCCCCAAGACTGTTCTAGAATGTGCTTCACAAACTCTGGTGAAGAACTAGATTCTACTTTTTGTTCTGTAAAAGTTCCAACCTGTTGCGGAAAGTTTACTTTTACAAAATGCAATTAGCGAACGGCGAAACGTCAAGCTGCCATAAGGTGCCAGAATGACCCCTTGCCATTTGTATGTTTGGTCTGGGTTTCGCCGAGGGCTGGGCGGATCACACTGTCACCAGCAGCACTCCGGCTGTGGTATCGAGGAGACGTGCAGGGGGCAGGCCTGGACTCGGGAGACCAGTTCCAAGGGGGGATGCAGGTGACAGCAGAGCCACAACAGTGACGGCAGGGACACAGATTGGAGTGGGATGCGGGAGGCTCTGACTTGACTCCACGGCGTGGCTTCTTAGTGTGAGGGGCAAGGGAGAGGGAAGAGCCCCGACCTCCAGGGCTCGGGCTTACCTGTGCCAGCCACGGAGACTGGGAAGGGCCCCGGGGAGGTGGGGCACGTGGCGAGGGGACGCCAATGCCTGTTGGGGGTGCTTGTGGGAAGCCAGTGGGCTGTCGGGGCTGTAATAGGATCCGCAGCTCGAGGAATACAGGATGGAGACGACAGGTAGGAGCCATGGCTTTGCAAACCTAAGTGCAGCCTCAAGTTACCGAGTCACGTTCCCCTGCGGTCTCACCCAGGCAGAAGGCTGGAACCATGCATCCCGGGGAGGAAGACAAAGGGACCTGGGGGCAGCCACACAGGCCAAGTGAGACTAAGACAGGGGACCCGGCCACTGGCCTGAAGAAGGATGTCCCCGGGGGATGGTGGGAGGGAGGTGCAGAGCCAGACTGCCATGGGGTGAGATAAACTGGGAGCAAAGAATTGAGGATGAGTCTCAGCTGTGAAGTTGTTGCGAGGGGGCGTGAGACAAAGGGAGTTTTTAAAGACGGGAACTGCTGAGGAGGCTGAGGAACGAGAGACAGCCTTGGGGTGGGACTGTCTGCGGCCCGGGTTCGACACGGGCTTGGACCTGGGTGAGGGGTGGAGAGGGGTGGGCTTCATCTCAGCTGGAAGGTCAGCAGGCAAAGCATGTGGCAGGCTAGAGAAGGGCAGGGTGACATCACGCAGAAGAGTCTGGGACTAGGGCCCTAGGAGTTGAGGGCAGGGAGGGAGGGGCTGGGCTCAGGGTGAGGGGCTGCGGTGTGGCATGGGGGTCCTCTTGCGGACATCTCGAATAGGGAGGGGAAGTCTCTGCGGCTTGGAGCTGCCCAAGAGGCAGCTGAGGGACACCTGGGCCCTGGCCACCTCCTCATGGGGGCCGCTTTTTCTCCTCTCCCACCAGTCATCTGCAAGCAGCAGGCCCCAGAGCTGGAGCCGGCCGCGGCCCTGCCGCCCCTGCCGCAGCCCCCGCTGGCCCCTGCTGCGCCCATCCCGCCGGCGCAGGGAGCCCCATCCATGGACGAGCTCATCCAGCAGAGCCAGTGGAACCTGCAGCAGCAGGAGCAGCACCTGTTGGCTCTCAGACAGGTACAGGACCTCCTCTGCCCTCTCCCTCCACCCCTGCTGGTCCTTGTTGGGGGGGGCGCGGTGCGGCCTGAGTAGGCCTGGGGCACTCCCTACTTCCGCTCTTGGTCCCAGGGTGGGTACGGGAGCTCAGCCTGGGCCTCGGTGCTTCATCTGTATGTTGGGACTAAGAACGGTTGTTAGAAGAATCCATCACCATACCTCAGCGCTGAGGACAGGGCTGCCACCCCTTGGGGCGTGTTTAGCCAGACCCCCGACGTGGGACACGGTTCTTCTTGTTCAGTGAAGTCATCCCACAAGCCCTTCGATGCACGGGCACCCTTTGTGATGGTGCGGATGCCCACAAGTGGGGCCGCATGCTAGAAGGCCAGGTGGCTGGCCTCTGTTGCCACTGGCCCCAGCTCCTGCCAGCTCGGCCACCTCAGGCCGTCATGGGGAAGGACCCTTTTGTCCTGGTTTGAGCTTTTGGCCAAGTACAGCAGGGCGGATTGCCAGAAAAGCAGATGAATTAAAAAAAAAGTCACCTGAAACGCCAGCTCCATTTTTATTACTAGATTCAAGATGTAGAATTATCGGCATTTTGCAGAACCTTCCGGAATGCCCCCCCAGTTCCCATGCAGAGCTCGTCCTGGACTGGGTGGCCCGGCTCGGCCAGCCCCGAGCTGACTGCCCAGCCCACAGCAGCACTGGACCTCAGCCACGTCTCAGCCTGCGAATCTCGCGTGCGAGACCTCGCGCCACAGTTTAGCTCCCGTTTCCCTGGCTGCCAGCATGGCTGCTCGTCCCCTTTACCGGAGACTGTCTGTCGTCTCTACTGTTTGGCCACACTTGTCGCTCAGTTTTCATTCTGTTTTTATTGACTCGATTTGCTGGCCTCTGGGTGTTCGTGTTTGCATCCGTCCCCTCGGGGGCAGACCTCACTCTTGCTGTGTCTGGTCTTGCTCTGTCTTCTACCTGCCGTGGTCCTGCTCTGACCATGACTGTCCCAGATGCGTGCATCAGGGTTCAGGTGTGAGGGACGGGACCTCCTGATGCCGGGGGCAGGGCAGCGATGGGCCTGGCTCAGCCTGGGCCGAGGTCCCCCCTCGCTCAGCCTCCATCCTGCTTGTCCTCCCAGGAGCAGGTGACAGCGGCTGTGGCCCACGCAGTGGAGCAGCAGATGCAGAAGCTCCTGGAGGAGACCCAGTTGGACATGAATGAGTTTGACAACCTGCTGCAACCCATCATCGACACGTGTACCAAAGATGCCATCTCGGTGAGTGTGGGTGGGGGCTGGGGGTGTGCTCCCGATGAGCCTGTATAGGGTGCGAGTGCTCTGGGGGACCCTCATCTGCCCCTTCCGTCCCCTCTTGAGCGCTCTGGGCAGCTGTGCTGCTCCCCGGGAGAGGGTGCCAGAAGGCAGGCAGAAGCCGGGTGTGCAGCCGTGCACTTGGACCCCATACCTGCAGGGCTTGCCCTCACCCCCCTTGGCACCTGCAGGCGCGGTGGCCTGGCCAGGGGAAGGGATGGGCTGATCCCTGCTCACCAGGGGCCTCGCTGTTGCAGGCCGGGAAGAACTGGATGTTTAGCAACGCCAAGTCGCCCCCTCACTGTGAGCTGATGGCGGGCCACCTCCGGAACCGCATCACGGCCGACGGGGCACACTTCGAGCTGCGGCTGCACCTCATCTACCTGATCAACGACGTGCTGCACCACTGGTGAGGGCCCCGCCAGGCTCCGCCTTGCCCCCCCTCCCGGCCCTCTACTGGGCTGCTGTTCTGCACTCAGTAGCTTGGCCCAGCCCGGGACCATGGGGGTCGCTTGTCCAAAGACCCCAGAGGAGGGTAGGTCTGAGCCATGAGCCCTCCATTGGGAGGACACCCCACCACCCCCTACATCTCGGGCCCTTCACTTGATGCGGGCCACCATTCCCTGACTCCTTACTCTCCTTGGGGAGCTTCTGGGTATCTCTCAGCATCCGTCTGTCAGCTGCCCGCTTCTCTTCGCTGATCTACACACACACACACTCACCCTGTCACCCGACTCTGCATTACTTCAGATCTTTTCCACGGGGTCCTCTTTGCTACCCTCTGTCCCACTCTTGAGACCCGCCCCCACCACACACACAGCGCTCCTGAGGCCAGGACAGCGTTTACTTTTGCACAGCCTCCTTGGTACCTTATGATAAAGGTTAACTTAAAAAAAATCAGACACGGGGCCAAAGCAGGCCCAGGGAGGAGATTGGCAAAAGAAGCACATGTTGGTGGGGAGGCTAGAGCTTAGCCGTCAAGACTGGCGCCAAGTTTGGCTTTGAGCTTGGCCTGGCTGCAGGGGACGGCTCCCTCGAGAGCAGCAGAAACTGCCTGCCTGTCCCCGCACCCTTACCCACCTCGCCCCATCTCCTGCCGCGAGTGTGTGGCCTGGGTCCTCACCCCTCTGCCCCGTGTTTCCTGTGCCACGTAGCCGGCTCCATTACCATTCGGCCACTCCCTGCCTTGTCCCTCCGTTATTTTTCTGTTCTTGGGAAATAGGCAGCCACTCAGAACCTTCTCTGCTCTCCTGCTTCCACCAGCCGCTGTGCTGCCCAGGGCAGCTCTGCAGAGACGGCCCTGTTTCTGTTAGCTGTCCAGCCACGCTCCTCCTGAGCTCTGCTCTGTCCAGAAGTCCAGTGCCGCTCCCTGTCCTCCCCTCTGGACTCCCCCCCACTTTTCCCTCCCCATTCCTCTTCTTAGCGCTGCACTCCCTGCTCTCTCGGAGCACCCTCTGGTGAGCTAGGTGCTGGGAGGGCCTTGGGCTGCTCGCCTTCTGCCCTGCGTCCTCCTCCAGTAGGCAATGTGTCCAATTGGGCCCTGCCACCTAACTGCGCAGCCACACCCATTTACACACCGAGCGGCCCCAGGAAGATGTGAGGGCAGGCGGCTGGCACGGGCACACGCTCCCTGTGCCGCCTGAAATGCGGAGCTCGAGCCGAGGTTTCCTTGTGCATAGGGAGTGACGGGGCTGAGTGAGGCCACATGGACAGCCAGGGTTCCTACAGGCCTTGTGGCCGTCATCCTGGGAGGAAAGGGATATTTTACTGATCAGGAGGCCAGGGTCACAGGTCTTGCCCTTAAGGTCCCCAGGCTGATCTTTCCCTCCTCCCACTGCTGTCCGTCTGTCACTTGGGCCCAGGTGCCAGCCAGGTCTTGTGGGGAGCCCAGCCCTCGTCCCAGCCGGGTTGGGGGCCCGTGTCCCGAGAAGGCAGAGGGTGCTGTGGCTGGAGCCGCAATGGTAACGGGCGCGTGGCCGGGTCCCGCCCCAGGGCCCTGACGCGCGGAAGGTCTCTCCCTCACAGCCAGCGCAAGCAGGCCAGGGAGCTGCTGGCCGCCCTACAGAAAGTCGTGGTGCCCATCTACTGCACCAGCTTCTTGGCTGTGGAGGAGGACAAGCAGCAGAAGATCGCCCGGGTACGTGGGGCAGCCGGGAGGGGCAGGGGGCGTGGGGGTGCGGGTGGCGCTGGATTTCCTTCTGACGCAGCCGCTCCCTCCTCCCCCACATCCAGCTCCTGCAGCTCTGGGAGAAGAACGGCTACTTTGACGACTCCATCATCCAGCAGCTCCAGAGCCCGGCGCTGGGGCTTGGCCAGTACCAGGTGGGCGCCCCCTCCACCCACGCCGCCCCCCGGGACCCAAGACGTATGGTGGCTGCCACCCCAGCACCTTCCCACAAGTCGAGGGGACCGCAGCCCCCGCCTGGGCCGGGATCTGCTGGTGGAGTGGTGCTCTCAGGCTGGGCTCCCACCCGTGTCTCCGGGGAGGTGGTGAGCTGGGGGGTGGGAGGTGGGGTCTGAACAGCAGCCTGTGAGGGCTCCCGCCCTGTCCACAGTAGCCAGGAGCCCGCCTGACTTTTCCCTGGTGCTCTCGTGACCAGGTTGCCCTGTTAAGGCCCTGCTGTTGGCGGTCTTTGGCCCGTTGGCCCTGGCCCTCTGGGCTTGCTTCCGCTCGACAGAATCATATAAACGCCTTGACGTAGTCTCAGCTGCTGTGGTCGTGTTGTGTGTAGTCGGTGCCCCCTGTGCGCACGTCTGCCTTCTCTCTGGGGACGGGGCACGGGGAGGGGCGGGGAGGACCAGCCAGGTCTCCTCGGTCACCCTTGCTGTGGCACCGGTGTCGCTCCCCCATCCATAGCTGCTAGAAGAAAAAGCAGGGCTCTTCCCCCGCTACTTCGCTCAGGCTGAGCTGAAAGGTATCGTTTTTTGTGCAGAGATCTGCTGGGGTATCAGAAGCTGTCAGCTGTGTCCTCTAGATAGTCTCGAATGCCACCTCCCCATAGGAGGAGCTCTCCTGCTCAGAGAAGCAGATGAAGACAGTGCATGTTGTACTTTTATAAACTTTTTCCCACTTTTTTTGTTGTGAAATACAGCACTCCACCCTGTCGAAATTACATTAACTGCTTTTTTCCTCCCGAGTTGGTGATAACGGCTCATGTTTATGGTGCTGCCTGGTCCCTTTGCTTGTGTTCTCTCACTGAGTTCTCCCCACGATCCTTGGGCGTAGGGTGTATTACCGATACGTCTTACAGATGAGGAAATTGAGGTTCAGGGAGATTGTGACTTGTTCAGCGCTGTGTTGTGAGTGAGCATCGTGGCCCGTGAGCATGGCCTGGCATTTTGTCTATGCTTTGTGTGGGGTTTTGTTGTTATCGTCGTTTGGGGGTTTTTTAGTTTATTTATTTTGAGAGGGACAGAGTGCGAGCAGGAGAGGGGCAGAGAGGGAGGGAGAGCGAGAATCACAAGCTAACAGCACAGAGCCCGACCCAGGAGGCTCAAACCCACAAAACTGTGAGACCATGACCTGAGCCGAAATGGAGAGTTGGTCGCATAACTGACTGAGCCACCCAGGCGCCCCTCAGTGTGGAGTTTCTAACAGTTGTGCAACAGTCAAGGTCATGGCTATTGAGGCTTGTTCCCGTTATTAAGGAATTACAAACTTAACTGCAACGAACATTCTCGCCACCAGTTTTTGGCTAGATTTAGCTGCTCTGTGCTTGTTCAGACTGTACGTGATAGTCACCTGCTGGCCTGCCCCGGGCTCGTGGGCCTCACTGCCCAAGGCGCTGTCCCAGATTCCTGGGGCCTGCCAGGAAGTTCCAGAGCCAGGCAGCGAGTGCTGAGTGCCGGCTGCTCTCCTCTCTCTCTGCCAGGCGACCCTCATCAACGAGTACTCCTCGGTGGTCCAGCCGGTGCAGCTGGCTTTTCAGCAGCAGATCCAGACCCTCAAGACGCAGCACGAGGAGTTTGTCAACAGCCTGGCCCAGCAGCAGCAGCAGCAGCAGCAGCAGCAGCAACAGCAGCAACAGCAGCAGCAGATCCAAATGCCACAAATGGAAGCTGAAGTCAAGGCCACCCCGCCGCCACCTGCCCCGCCTCCAGCCCCCACGCCCGCCCCTGCCATCCCGCCGACCACCCAGCCTGGTACGTGGCTCCCTCGGCGCCCGCCCTGGGAAGCAGCTTCAGGAAGGCAGCCTCCAAACCTGGAGAGAAGGGCTCTGGTTCTGTGGGCCCTAAACTGGGCCCAGTCCTAGGGCCAGATTCTAACCTGTTTCCAAATACTAGATTTCACAGAGATTTCAGAGATTTCACAGGCAAATATGACCAAACCCTTAGAACTCAGAGGATTCTCTTCCTTTACAAACTACCCCAGAGAACGCAGAGAGAGAAAAACTGCCCGTTTTTTGAGAATAACTTAAATCAGATGGACAAAGACATAGAAAGAATTACAGAGGTCGTGCAGTATCACTTCTGAATACAAACGCAGAACTACTTAACACCTGAAATCCAGCAGAGTATTTAAAACTACATCACGATGAAATAGGATTTGCCCCAGGAACGCGGAAAGATGGCTTGATACGTAAAAGGTCTGTGAGATAACAGATGAGCTGGGAAAAAACGATGTTTCAACTAGATGCAGAAAACATAGTTAATGAAAGTCAGCAGAGAAAAATTTTGAGCAAACGAGAGAGAGGGCAGAAGTTAAGGTGCTTGTGGAACTTTCAGAGGAGGGCGGGTGTCCTGTGTGAAGTCAGTCCCCCCGCTTGTCGCCGCCTTCCCGAAGGCGATCACTTTCCAGTGGGGTCACGCAGCGGGAGTTTACTGACAGGTAAAGGCCCCACTTGGGTTGGTCCCCGCAGTGGTCGCTGAACGGCTTTTCCGGCAGCGCCCCCTGCTGACCGTTGCCCTTGCTGACCACCTTCTTGCTGGCTCTAGATGACAGCAAGCCTCCCATCCAGATGCCCGGCTCCTCCGAGTACGACGCCGCAGGAGGAGTCCAGGATCCCGCCGCTGCCGGCCCCCGGGGCCCTGGGCCCCACGATCAGATCCCGCCTAACAAGCCCCCGTGGTTTGACCAGCCTCATCCCGTGGCTCCTTGGGGCCAACAGCAGGTATTTTCCCAAACTTGTGGTGGGCGTGACTGGGCCGTGTCCTGCGTGGGTCAGTTTGGCTTTCCGTGCTTGCTGGGGCAACCAAAGGTTCTGCGGCAGGGCTCTGGGCCGGGCCGGTGGGGGAGAGACCAGCCCCGTATTCCTGGGGGGCAGGGGCAGAACGAGGCAAGTCAGATCTCCACACCCATCCTGTTGCTGACCGGCCGGGCTTCTTGGGAACACAGTCCCCGTGTTCGGAGGGCTGGGAAAGCTCATGGGGCCAAGCACAGCCAGGGGAACGGTCTCCACCCCGTCTGTACCTGGCTCGGCGAGCACAGTGCCAGCGTTCTGTCACCCTGAAAGAGCGTGGTGCTTGCCGCAGGAACGGGACGTCACAAGTGTAAGGCTGGCAGTGCTTCCTGGGGCAGAGATGCTGGTTTCTCCCTCTGCTTCCTTGGGGTCAGAAGTTTGTCATCTCATCCAGCTTCACGTGACTGGGAAACACTGGAAAGATCCACTGGTCACGGGATCCGATGAGACAGAGCGTGTAGGCAGAGCCCCAGACCGTTCCTGGACGTCCACTTCCCCCTGACGGGGCCCAGAGGTTGCAGCCCTGCCAGGGGGCTCTGTGGAAGAAGGGGGTACAGCTCCGGAATGAGGGGGGCGCCTGTGGCTTTGGGTCTCCCCCCCCGCTTCACGAGAAGAGATTTAATTTCACCAAAGATTGGGCGTCTCCACAAAGACAGCTTGCACCTCTGAGTGCGGCTGTGAGCCGTGTGGGACCGGGCTTTTTATGGGTGCGCTCTGCTGGGGGAACAGTTCGCGTCCCCGTTCTGTAGGTGTGGGAAACAGAAGCCCTCACTGTCTCCAGGGGACTGGTGGGATGGGCTAATGACAAGGGCCTCCTCACTGCGGGTCTACCCTGAGGCAGAGGTACACATGGCCTGGCCTGCCCATGTGGTGTCTTATGCATTTTGAAGTAACCCTTATGTTTGAAGTCTAGCTTTTTTTTTTTTATGTTTACTTATTATTGAGACAGGGCGAAACACAGCATGAGTAGGGGAGAGGCAGAGAGAGAGAGGGAGACACAGAATCAGAAGCAGGCTCCAGGCTCCGAGCTGTCAGCACAGAGCCCGACACAGGGCTTGAACCCATGAACCATAAGATCAAGACCTGAGCTGAAGTCGGATGCTTAACTGACTGAACTACCCAGGTGCCCCCCGCTTTTCTAAATTAAAAAAATTTTTTTTAATGCTTATTTATTTTCGAGAGAGAAGGAGACAAAGCCTGAGCAGGAGAGTGAAGTCGGACGCTCAACCGACTGAGCCACCCAGGCGCACCTAAAGTCTGGCTTTCTAACTTCCTGAAAGAGCTGAGTGTGGTGTGGCCTTGGCCCCCTCTGTGCTGGCGGTCAGTGGAGCTAACCAGCTGTGACCCTAGAGATGGGCCCTCTGGCCGTCGTCCTGGGCACCTTCCCCGCTGGCCCCGGGTTTGGGGTTAGAAGCCCAGTCCTCAGCCTTGCAGCAGCAGCAGCAGCAGCAGCAGCTGACTGAGATCCAGAGCTTATGTTCTCTCCTTGCAGAAGGACGTCCCCTGGTGCGGTCCCCGGGAGCCCCTGAGACAGGATTGAGTTCGTGCAGGGCAGAGGGGAAGTGACAGGGAAGGGGATGTCATCAGGGCAGGCGTCCGCCACCATGGGTCCCCGGGGCCAGCTGCTCTGCAAGCCATGGGAGAGGCACGTGTGCATCGGCCACACAGGGCTGGCAGGACAGGAGCGCCTTGGCTGGCCTCTGTGTCTGGCCGCCATGCGGCACTGGGGCCCACCAGCCTAGATGCGGCCACGGGGGCCCTTCGGCTGAGACGAGGGACCTGGCCGCCTCCCTGGGCCGAGGCCAGTGCTGCAGAGGGGAGGCCGGTGCGGCCCGGTCTCGTGGGGAGCTCACGTCCGCCCTTTGCTTGCAGCCTCCCGAGCAGCCCCCCTACCCGCACCACCAGGGCGGGCCGCCCCACTGCCCACCCTGGAACAACAGCCACGAGGGCATGTGGGGCGAGCAGCGTGGAGACTCCGGCTGGAACGGCCAGCGGGACGCACCCTGGAGCAGCCAGCCCGACCCCAACTGGAACAGCCAGTTCGAGGGCCCCTGGAACAGCCAGCACGAGCAGCCTCCGTGGGGCGGGGGCCAGCGCGAGCCGCCCTTCCGCATGCAGCGGCCGCCGCACTTCCGGGGGCCCTTCCCGCCCCACCAGCAGCACCCGCAGTTCAACCAGCCGCCGCACCCCCACAACTTCAACCGCTTCCCGCCTCGCTTCATGCAGGACGACTTCCCCCCGCGGCACCCCTTCGAGCGGCCGCCCTACCCCCACCGCTTCGACTACCCCCAGGGGGACTTCCCCGCCGGTGAGTGCGAAGGCGCCCTCCTTAGGGACGGTCCTCTGTCCCGTACACGCCCTCCTGAACAGGGGCCGCTTGGGGTCATTGCTGTGGGACCTGGCACGTCCCCTGAGCCAGGGTGATACGCGGGGGGTCACAGGAGGGTGTGGAAGCCCAGGCCAGGCCCTTGGGAAGGCGGGGAGACGAGCAGATGCTGGCGGCCCTGGTGCAGGCACGTGCCACCCAGCAGGCGGGCTACCAGTGTGTGAAGTCCTGTCCCCGCTTCCCACACAGCCCGGGCCCAGGGCACTGCGACCGTCTGTCCTACACGGGAGCCAGGCCGTGGGGTTTGTGGAAGGAGAGTAGCCCCCAGGCCCCCGGAGGACAGGTGGGGTCCCTCCAGGGCTACTGGTCTTGCTGTTTCTGCCAGCTTTTCTAGTTTGTTGCCCTTTATTTAAAAACAAATCTCTAGCTTAGTTGGCTTTTTAAAAAAAAATTATTTCTACTTTGTCTTTGCCTCTACGTTTATTCTAAAATTCATTCTTAACCCTAAATTCGGTGGAGACCACCGCACTTACTGCCAGCACGGGTTTCCCTGGGGCCATTGTAACAAAGCGCAGGGCAGCCTGACCCCCTGCTCCAGGGGCTGAGAGAACTGGAGGGGTCTCCTCTCCGACTCCAGGTAAAGCCATGGGCTGGGGACGCGGAGCACAGTTCAGCCCATAATGTTGCTATTTTAAGGTTGTGTGATTTCCCTTATGGTTCCTTTTTTTTGCCTTGAGCCCACGCGTGGTGGTGTGGGGGCAGGACCAGCCCCCCAAATCTGGCTCTTCCCCACCCGGCTGCAACACCTCAGGTAGCGAGCAGCAGCCAGAGAGAGGGCCTGGGCAGGGCAGCCTGCCAGCAGGTGCTGGCACCTCTGCTCCTCACGGGACCCCTCTCCGCGGGCCTCGTCACCTTGTAGTGTCATCGGCACCACCCAGCTCACGGCCCCCGGCGGGCCTGACCGAGTTTCTGTCTTGTAGAGATGGGGCCCCCTCACCACCACCCTGGCCACCGCATGCCTCATCCTGGGATCAACGAGCACCCGCCCTGGGGTGGGCCCCAGCACCCCGACTTCGGCCCTCCTCCCCATGGCTTCAACGGGCAGCCCCCCCACATGCGGCGACAGGGCCCTCCCCACATCAACCACGATGACCCTAGCCTGGTCCCCAACGTGCCCTACTTCGACCTGCCTGCCGGGCTGATGGCCCCCCTCGTGAAGGTAAGGGCGCCTGCTCGCGCCGGCTTCTCTGCGTCCACGTGAGAAGTAGCGGCACCCGCCTCCCTGAGGCTGCGGCCGCGGGTCCCCCTCCCGCTGGCTCCCTGCCATCAGCCAGCCTGAGTGGTCAGTGGGAATGTGTCCAAGCCACTGCCTCTACCTTGACTTGACCTCCTGGGGCGGAATGAGCAAGGCCAGGTGCCCTCTGCCCCCTCCACATTTCCCTCCCGGAGCCCCAAGTCCTGTGGCCGTGAGCAGCGGGCTGGGTGTGAGGTGCAGTCCTCTTGATCCTGGCCCTGGAGGCCACTCTGTCCAGCGGCTGACAGCAGAGGGATCTCTCAGAGAGAAGGTGCGGTCTCTGAGCTGGGCCTGCAGGAGATACAGGGAGGGGCAGTGCTGGGGGTGGGGGTGGGGGGCAAGGAGAGCAAGGTCAGGTTGTGAGCAGCTTGAGATGTGCCGAGAGAGGAGCCACTTCCCTTCTACCCCAAGACCCCGTCCGGCTCGCGGTTGAGAAGGGCTGCACCAGGCAGCTGGGGGGCGACCAGCTGAGCTGGCTTCTGGCCAGGGGCCTCCTGGCTCGGGCTGAGGCTGCTCTGACCCCAAGGGGGCCTTGGGGCGGGAGTCGGGGGCACAGGGCAGAAGTACGGCCGTGTCTGGGAGCTGCATCATGTCTGTGAAGGGACCAAGGGGTCTTTCCAACATCTCCCCTGGGAGATTGTATCTCACCTGTTTCCTGGAGGGAGAACTCTGGCCTTTATTGGTCCTCAGTCCCTCATGAAGGGTTATCAGATGATTGGTGTGGCTGCAGCCTGGTGGGACTTCCCAGGAAGGGCAGGAGGAGGAATGCTCATGCCCTGGGAACCCTCACACCAGACCATGCCCTTGGGTCCCCCACCCTGGGCGGGCCTGACGGGGGCTCCGGGAGGGCGTGTGTGACACCCCGTTCTTCGCTGCAGCTGGAAGACCATGAGTACAAGCCTTTGGACCCAAAAGACATCCGCCTCCCACCCCCCATGCCACCCAGCGAGAGGCTGCTGGCGGCCGTGGAGGCCTTTTACAGCCCTCCGTCCCACGACAGGCCCAGGAACAGGTACGGGGCTCGGGGAGTCAGCCATGCAGCTGGAGGGGGGAGGGAGGCCTCTGTCCCCTCCTGGCCTGACTCCCCTGACTTGACTTCATGGGAAAGACTCCACGCCTTCTGCCCAGGGTGGTGTGAGGCCCAGGTGAGGAGGTGGCGGCCTGCACAATGCTAGGCCGAGGGGCGCCTGGGTGGCTCGGTCGTTTGGGCGTCCGACTCTTGATTTCCGCTCAGTTCACGATCTTCTGGTCCGTGACCTGCCCCGTGCAAGACCACAGGCCTGTCCATCTAGGAGCCAGAGCTCCTCGTCCCCCATTAGGAAGATCATAGGCCCTGAGAGCCGCTTGAGCTATTTTGGGAAACACTGATATGGAGGAGGTGTGGGAGCCGGGTGAGCGGCCCAGCCTGTCTGCTTCCCATGGGCCACCTGGCCTCTCGGCCCGCTCCCCTGTGCAAAAAAGGGCACCGCCTGCTCACCCGGGTGAGGGACCCTGCTCGGTGTCAGACTGAACGAGGGAGGGGAGGGCCGCATGCCAGGACGCAAACTTTTCACCAGTTGGGTGCGGGAGGGGGGGCGCACGGAGTTCTGCAGGATCGCCCGTGTCTTACAGCGAAGGCTGGGAGCAGAACGGGCTTTATGAGTTCTTCCGAGCAAAAATGCGGGCGCGGCGGAGGAAGGGTCAGGAAAAGCGGAACAGGTGAGCACACGGGCCCCCCTCACGGTCCACCTGTCTCCCCCTGGCAGGGGCACAGGGAGGTCAGTCTGGCCCCCACCGGGGCCTGGGGGTCTTTTCCCACAAGGCCCGAGTTAAAACCTGAGACGCGGGCACAAGAGGATTTTGCCTGGGGTCTTCCACGCGTGGGCGCCGCTCACCAGGCCTCTCCCTGCAGCGGACCCTCACGGTCCCGGAGCAGATCCAAGAGCCGAGGGCGCTCTTCCTCCCGCTCCAACTCGAGGTCGTCCAAGTCCTCGGGCTCGTACTCCAGGTCCAGATCGCGCTCCTGCTCCCGCTCCTACTCCCGCTCCCGCTCCAGGTAGGCAGCGCGCCGCCCGCGGCCCGAGGCCCCCCGCGTGGCGCCCGCGGCCACCCCCGACCACACGCCCTGTCCTCCCTGCAGGAGCCGCAGCCGGTCCCGCTCCTCCCGGAGCCGCTCCCGCTCGCGCTCGCGCTCCCGCTCCAAGTCCTACTCGCCCGGAAGGAGACGCCGGTCGCGGTCCAGGAGCCCCACCCCGCCGTAAGATTTCTGTCTTAACTGTCCAGTGACCGCTGGTAGCGCTGGAACCCTCTGATGCTTTGCTGTGAATGTTGAAACCTGTCGCTAGAAGACGTGCTCGTGGTGGCACCTCAGGGACCCCGAGTTCTAACACGGGGACGGTGGCACCTCCTCACCTCACACCACGCTCTTACCCTTTTTTGTGGTAACGCTGTAAAGCCGGAGGTAGCGGCTGGGCTGTCTCTGACCCGTTTGGGGGTTCCGTGCCACCTGCCCTGGCTGCTCACCGTGGGGCAGGGGCCATCTTAGGGAGCCCTGGCTGGTGGCGAAGATGACAAAGAAGAGTGATGTGTGTGTGTCCTCCTAACCTTGGTGAACATTCACGTACGCCACACGCTGTAATATTCTAAGAATTTTCATTCCAATAAATGTATCAACTTGTTTTTAAACAACGTAACCTGTCTTAATTTTAGTTCCTCCGCTGGTCTGGGTTCTAATTCCGCACCTCCTATTCCTGATTCAAGGCTCGGGGAAGAAAACAAAGGACATCAGATGCTGGTGAAAATGGGTAAGGTTCCTGGGAAGCGCCGCTGCCTGCTCTGGGCCTGTGGGGCTGGGGAGCCAGGGAAGGTTCCAGCTTGCTGCCAAGACTTCTAGAAAGGGTGAGCCTGCAGTCTTTGCGAGGTGTTCTTTCTGACCACATCACTTACACGTTTGCCAGCCACACGTGTGCACGTCATCCCGCGCTGCACACAGTCCTGTCTAACGTCACACATAAATGTGCCACGTTTTGCCTTTTGTGCATTATAACCGCCCTCCCCCCTTTCTTCTTAAGGCTGGAGTGGATCTGGTGGCCTCGGCGTGAAAGAGCAAGGGATCCAGGACCCCATCAAAGGGGGGGACGTCCGGGACAAGTGGGACCAGTACAAGGGTGTGGGCGTGGCCCTGGACGACCCCTACGAGAACTACCGCAGGAACAAGAGCTACTCCTTCATCGCCCGCATGAAGGCCAGGGACGAGTGCAAGTAGGCGCTCGAGGCGGGCCAGCCGCCACCGCCTTCCTGGCTCTCGGCAGTGACAGATGGTAGGGACAGCTCAGTTCTCACACAGCCTCCCTCTCTGGGGACTGACAGAAGAGGAGGAAGACCACAGCATGCCTAGTGACGAGCGCCATGCTCGACAGCGCGGGAGGCCCCGGGCCCCACCTGCAGAGCAGCTCTAACGTAGAAGCAAGGCCCCGCCAGGAGACGCCTGGGCCCGCGCGGCCGGAGCGCGCTTCCCCCTCGGTGAAGGGAGCAACGGGAGACCCTCCACCGCTGGATGAGAATTCCTGCCGCCTGAAGGCACGGACGATCCGCACCTCCCCTCGGTCAGATCCGAGCTTCTGCTTAAACCAGCAGGAGCGAGTCGGGGAGAGGCCGTGGGCCAGCGGCCCGGCAGCCGGGACTGGGCCTGGGGCCCGGTCACTTCTGCCTGCCTGGACCCTGCCGTCGTGCGGTGGATGGAAAAGCTCGGGCCAGGCTCCGGTTCCAAACAGAAAAACAGACCCTTTTTGATTTGCAAAGTTACACAGGGCTCTTTTTGTTTTTCCTCCAGATGTTTGGTTTTGGAGAAGGGGAGGTTGCTCTGAGGAGCCCAGTGAGAATCTGAAACCGGATTCCTCTGAGACCAGCTGGCCCTTAGTTCCTTTATTTTAGTGGTGTTGAAATTTTTCCCCCAAACGTTAGCCATTTGCTGCACCCACAGAAACAGAGGTTCTGAGGACGCTGATCCGAGGCATCTTCAGGTCACGCAACGACAACCTTGGAGCGCCTGTCCCTTCGCGTCTCTGCTAGCGTTTTTCACTTAGAGGAGCCGGACGCCAGCGCTTGTGTGGACCTTCAGCTCCAGGGTGTGGGGAGAGCCCCGGCCGTGCCTCTCGCCCCTCCGTCCTTGCCCTTGCCCGCCACCACCGCGAAGGAGAGGAGGCCAGGAGGGAGTGGCGTCTGCTGGGCGACGCTGGGGACGGGCCACGCTTGGTGTCTGTGGGCAGCTCGTGCGGTGCCGTTTATTTGTACAGAAACATTTTTGAAAACTTCTTTTCAATAAGATGCAAAGTCCTCTCCAACTTTTCAACCTGATGTGATAAAATATTTGATTTTGTTCTAGATCTCCTTAGCTGTGAATTGTTCAAACGTGTCTGATTCAGGATAAAACGTAAACGCGTGCTGTTAACAATTTCTTGTGGATTTTACTGTTTTGCCTTCAAATAAAAACTTTTTTTAAAGACCTTTTTCTCAGCGTGTTCAAGTTAGATGTGTGCTCAGCCGAATCAGGAGCGGGCGTGCCCGGAATGCAGACCTTGTCCGAGCCGTGCAGTCCGGTCAGAAGCTGTGCCCCGGTGTCTCGAGCGGCTGTGCCCGGCGTGGACACCTGGCCTCGGCTCCTGCGTGGCACACGGGGCTTGTCGCCCCGCCCGTCCGTCTCCACTCGCTGGGCGGCCAGCGCCTGGCCAGTAAAGCCGCTCCGCGGGGCTCCGGACAGGCTGGCATCCTCCGTTCTGCCATGAGCGGTGACTGCCCGGCGTGGGGGTGGCCTGGGCGTCCTCTCGGGGGCCGCGCACACCCAGGAGAGCGGGGCTGGGAGGGCCCAACCCCTCTGCCACAGAAGGCTGGAGCTGGGATTCCGTTCAGGTGAGCGCTCGGCACCGCTTGCCCCCACCACCGTCACCTGGAAACCACCGTGTGAGTGTCACAGCTGGTGACCAGGCCCGCTTGCCCGCTCACACCCACGAGTCCCGCTCACCTCCGGTACTCAAACTCCTTCTTCACCTCCTCCAGGGCGTCCTCCATGGACAGCGGGGCAGGCCTGTGGTGCCTGATGTACTGCGGGGCAGAGGACAGGGGGCTGTCACCATGGCTGCCTCAGTCCACTGAGGCTTCGGGTGCTCGGCGTCACCTGTCCCCAAGTGGCTCTTGGGCAGATGGACAAAAAAATCAAAAGGCGGTGGCCATGTGACGCTGCTGTGGAAAGAAGAGGGGAGACGAACCCGGACAGCCTCTGGGCAGGGCACCTGCGAGGGACGGGCCCTGACTGGGTCTGAAAGGGAAGCGTGACCGCAGCTGGGGGTGGGAGCTGGCGAGTGGGGGCGCCTCAGAGCACACGGGGCGGCGAGGAGGGCCCAGGGCGGGCCGTGAGGAGCCACGGTGGGCTGTGGGCAGGGGACATGGTCAGATTCCTTCAGACACCCATGTGTATGACTAACTAAAGTCCGAGAGCTTGGCGGGAGTACAGTCGGCAGAGTCCAGGATCAGAGTCCAGGATCGGGGAAGCCGGCCAAACCGCCTGTTTTCCTTGAACAAATAAACTGCAAGGAAACATCAAAGAGATGGAGCAGGGGAAGCCTGTAAGCAAGCGTTCTCAAAGTGGGTACCCCGTGGGCACAGGGGGGAACGCCCACTCCCAGGCCCACCCTACCGCCAGCGGGACCCCGGTGGGCACAGGCCATCGGGGTCTGGTGCCGCTCAGGGCCGAGAACCCACTGCTCTAACCAGGAGGCTAAAGAGACACCAAACAGCCTTGATGTACAGACTTAGGATTCTGAAGGAAGAATAGCAACAAAATGTTCAACTGGCCTGAGCCAAGTGGAAATCTAACCCTGGATATCCACCGACACCAAGAAACAGTTCATTCGGCTTTGGTATTGCAAGGATATTGTGACCGTATTTTTCAGAAGCTCTTAGTTTTAAGAACTACACACTGAGATACTTGTGGACAGAAGGAAAGAAATGACCGTGCAGAACAGCTTGGAGAGTATGATGCCCTCTCCAAACACTGTCGCATGAAATACCTATTACGTCATATTTCATAAGAGTATGAAATCCATGTAACATGTAATACTATAGATTTCATACGTAACATAGTTCATGTCTTACATAGGGGAAATCTAAAGAGTATCAAGTTGGTAATAGTTCTCGCTGAAATTATGGAGGGCTTTATAAATTACCTACCTCTGTAACAAGATTTTTACAAAATGAGAAAAAAATTTATAATCTAACAGAAATTAAATTTGGGGAGAGCGAGAGGTGAGTGTGACATTCTTTACACCTCAGCCCATGGGACTGGGTGGAGCTTGGGATGGGTCTACCGAGGGACGGGAGCCCCCCCCAAGGAGGTCGCCTGTGCTCCAAGGTCACACCCAGCCTGGCCGGCTGCAGCCCCCGCCCCACACCGCTTTTGCCAAGGACGAGGTGACTGGGCCCGCGGTGTCCCTGCTGCCCGGGCTGAGCCCTGTCCCCCTTCATGTGCAAAGGCCCCTGCCCTCTCCCCCAGGAAGGGGTGTGTGCCGCGGTCACCTGTTTGGTTTCCTCCAGGGTGTGGTAGTGGAAGGAGTCCTGGTCCAGGGACTGCAGGAGGGACACGTGCAGGTGCCGGCTGGCCTCCACGAACTGCTGCGTCAGGCTCAGCTGCTGCTTCAGCATGTCGTTGAGCGCCAGCACGGCCGGGCTGTAAGCTGTCAGGGCTGCACAGGCTCCGGGTCACTCCCGCCGCCCACCCGCCTGTCTCCCAAACACTGGGGCTCTGCTCCCCCGCTCAGCAGCACCCCCGCGCGGCCAGGTGGTGGGGATGCTTTCTGTGCTGCCACCAGAAGGACCCCAGGCCTGTGGCCAGGGCACTGCTGTCCGCAGGCTTGTGTGGGACCCTCAGGAGCTGCACGTGGGGTGCTCAGCTCCCAGGCAGAAACGGAAGTTGATTAAACATCCAACCTGCAGGAAGAAGTCTGGTAAACCGGCGCCCCAAGCTCTGCAACTTCATGACATGACTCGTTCACACCACTGAACTGGACGCTTACAGCTGGTTAAGGGAGGGGCGCCTGGGGGCGCAGACGGTTAAGCGTCTGACTCTTGGTTTCCGGGCGGGTCATGATCTCGCGGTTCGAGCCCCACGCTGGGCTCTGTGCTGACAGTGTGGAGCTGCTTGGGATTCTCTCTCTCCCTCTCCCAACCTGCTCTGTCTCTCTCTCTCTCTCAAAATAAATTTTGAAAAATGGGTAAGAGGTAAATTTTATGTATCTTTAAACGTAAAACTAAAATAATTAAAAATACAATTAAAGGGGCGCTTGGGTGGCTCAGTCCGTTAAGCGCCGGACTCGTGGTCTCAGCTCAGGTCGTGATCTCATGGTTCATAGAATGGAGCGAACGGCACAGAACCTGCTTGGGATTCTCCCTCTGCCCCTCCCCTGCGCGCGCTCTCTCAAAAATAAGTGAACTTTAAAAAATGCAATTAAAAATAGAAATAAAAGTATTAAATTCAAAATACGCTGAAAAATGGAAGCTGTGTAACTGTGAGAAATGATCCTAGTGGGACTACATGAGAACAGAAAAATCTCTGAGGTAATAATAGTACACTAAATGCAAGAGTTTTTTGAAAGGATATAAACATTTCAATTGTTACAACCTGTGTATTTTAATATATTCGTCTTTAAAAAAAATTGAAAAGGGCAAAGGCACCTGGGTGGCTCAGTCGGTTAAGAGTCCAACTTCAGCTCAGGTCGTGATCTCGCAGTTCGTGAGTTCAAGCCTCATGTCAGCCCAGAGCCTAGAGCCTGCTTTGGATTCCGTGTCTCCCTCTCTCTCTGCCCCACTCCCCGTCCCTGCTTGTGCTCTGTCTCTGTCTCTCGAAACTGACTAAACGTTAAAATTTTTTTTTTAACTGAAAAGGGCAAAAAATTAATAGGTACTAGATGGAACTTTGTTTGTGTCCTGGGAGCCATGGGTGGCCCCGTGGGGACCTGATGCAGCCTGGGCTCCCTACGGCAGCTGTTGCAGGGGAGGGAAGCCTTCCCCCTGCCCCAGGCCAGACCCCACAACACCCCCAGGCTCCGAAAGGAGTCCAGGCCTATGGCCACCAGGCTGCCCCCCGCTCAGTTCCAGCTGAGTGTCTGCAGGGGAAAAACTACTGTGTATTCTGGACGCGAGGGTTCAGAGGGGAAAACACAAAATAAAAGCAGCCCAGTTGGGGTGGGGGGCTTAGAGGTGTGTTATGTGTAACGTTCCTGTTTTATCTGACACGGGTGTCCTTTGGCAAGACAGACTCACAGACAGTCTGTCCTCAGGGGTCCTAGGAACTGGGGCAGTTGCCTGTGACCATCTCACCAACAAACTCCCCAAACCCAGCACTAAAGTGGGGCACCACGCCTCCCAGGGTGGGCGCGAATCTGCAGCTAAGATGCGTCCACGTCACCACAAGGACCCGCTGAGCTGGACTGTTACCTTCTATGGAGTCCGCGCTAACGACGTGACTGGCAATGGGCACAGGGTCCACGTAGGCACCTCCCAGGGCTGGTCCGATGGCCGCCAAGCTGGCCCCTGTCCCAGAGACAAAGGGGGAGGGGCTGAGTGAGCAGGATTCGGAGCAACGACTTTCATCCATGGATGAAATCTGTTCTTTCCTCTCCCAAACCGATGGCCACCTTCTTGCCTTGTGAGCCTCTTTTAAAACTTCTCCAAACCTGCCTCCATCCTTCTGGTGGCTTCTCATGGCACAAGTCTGTTGAGCTGCGCTCACCGCAGTCACGGTGGCTGGTGACTGTGGCCTCGTGCCCTCCAGCCATGGGGCCTCACGCAGGCTTCGGAATGTTCCCTGGACCCTAATAAGTCCCCCTGGGTGACTTCCTGCTGTTTGCCTCTTTCAGTATCGGGCCTAGTCTAGGAACGGCATCAGCTAGGTCTCACCAAAGGGCTCTTTAAATTGCAAAATAGCACAGAAGTGCACACATTTGTCCACAACAGGCCATGTTGTCAGGCAGAGGGAGGATGTGGAGAGGAACACAGAGGTTTCTAGTGGTCTGACTTGGCACAGCTGACTGGCTTTCCTCCCCGAGAAAGGAGAAAATGGTCGTGACCTACCCCAGGGTGCCGCCCAGGCTGACACATGGCGGAGCCCCCCCCCGCCCCCCAAATCAAAACGAATACAGCAGGTGAGCGCTATACGCCCCCGTGCAGTCCAGGATAAGCTCTCGAAACTCTGTGGGGATCCATCTAAACGAGAAAACAGAGCAGGGGAATGTTTAAAAGAAAAGGACCTTTCCATCCAGAAGGGCCACGCTGAGGCGGGAGACAAGACAGGCGTCTGGAAAGGCACGCCGGCCATGAAGAGAAACGACCCCCGCACCACAGAAGAGAATCCAGCACGACGCACCACGCTGGGACCCCCAAGCCACCTGAGGACTCGCTGTCCCCGAAGATGGTGTCACTCTCAGTGCTGTCCCCGGGCTCGCGCTGGGCGCCACCAACATTCGGGGCAGGGCCATTTCCGGGCGGGCCAGCCTGGGAACCACAGGGTGCAGAGCAGCACCCTCCCTCCACCCAGTCACGATGGCTCACACTGGCTCCAACCTCGGGGAGGTGCCCCGGGCGCAGGCTCACCACAGCCGAAAGCCACCGCCTAGCCCTCGATTCTGAGACCTTTCTGGAGGTTTTAGAGCTGGGAGGCTGTGGGAGACACCCAGGGTGGCTGGCCCTCATCCCGGGAAGAGGAAACAGGGCACCGAGGCCCCCCAGCCGGTCAACCGTGACAGCCCACACCCCCAGACCCTGAAGGACGCTCTGAAGGCATTCCAAGGATGCCTCCCCTCTGCGGCCCTCATGCTTACCCTCTGCCCACTGGTAGGTGAAGGCGGGCTCGAGGGTCTGCACAGCCGTCTCCTTCATGACGACTCTTGTGACGTCCCTGACCTGCTTTTTCCAAGGCTCGAGCGTTGACAGCGAAAGGTCTGCCTTCGGGCTTGCGGAGAGTTCTGACAGAGTGTCCAGGGTCCTGTCGGGAGACTCGGAACGGGCTGACTCGGATGATGTCGAATCTGGGGACTGTTCAAAATCTTCCGAGTAGGCCGGGCTCACCGTGCTGGCCGTGGGCTCCTGAGATGTTGGCCTCGGGCTGGAAGCACCCTCAGGCCCGGCGGAGGAAGGTGCCGGCTCGCTCAGGCACTCGGACACCTCGCTTTCAGTGGGGGGGCCCCCTGCCTGGGGACTTGGGCTGGATGCCCTTTCCCGCTGGCTTTCTTTCTAAACGAAGGGAGACAGAGGTAACTGGAAAGTGGCTCTGAATGATCAACAGGCTCAAAGTACCACCACATTAGAATGGAGTCGGGGTACCGGGGGGATGGGGAGGGTCCACTGTGGTCCTTCAGGGACTCTGGGGCAGGCCCAGTAAGGTGAGCAACATTCTTGAAATGCTTTGGGGCTCCTGTATTTTAACTGATGGTGTGAGCATGTGTGGGGGGCACGGGGTTGAAACCTGCTACAGTGGGGGCGCCTGGGGGGCTCAGTCGGTTAAGCATCCAATGTCAGCTCAGGTCATGACTCACGGTTCGTGGGTTCGAGCCCCGCGTCGGGCTCTGTGCTGACAGCTCAGAGCCTGGAGCCTGCTTTGGATTCTGTCTCTTTCTCTCTCTGACCCTCCCCTCCTCACGCTGTCTCTGTCTCAAAAATAAATAAAAAGCATAAAAAAGAAATCTGCTATCGTCACTATCATGTATTATTAAAGCAGTGCGAGCAGCTCCACAGTAAGGGGGTTACTAAGGTGGCAAGAACCACAACGGGTGCACGATGACGGGCACAGGTCAGCGTGGTGTTGTCATGGGGCAATCTGAGTGGGACCTGTTTTGTTTTTCTTTAAGTTTATTTATTTATTTTGAGAGAAAGAGACAGCATGAGTGGGGGAGGGGCAGAGAGAGAGAGAGAGGGACAGAATCCCAAGGCGGCTCCACACTGTCAGCACAGAGCCCCACACGGGGCTCAGACTCATGAAACCATGAGATCACAGCCTGAGCCAAGATCAAGAGTCGGACATTTTACTGACTGAGCCACCCAGGCACTCTGGTTTATTTTTTTAAAGTAATCTCTACACCCAATGTGGGGCTTGAACCCACGGCCCCAGGATCAGGAGTCGCACGCTCGGCCGACTGAGCCAGCCAGGCGTCCCGAAGTGGGGCCTGCTTTCCTCGCCTGCCGCGTTAAGCAGCTCTGTCCCGTTTTCACTAAAGCAGGACCTCGCACCCGGGGCCCTCTTGACATTTGAAGCCTCAACATTCCTTGCGGTGGGGGCCGTCCTGTCTGTTGCGGACACCGAGCAGCATCCCTGGCCACCACCCACCAGACGCCAGTAGCACTCTCCACCCCAGTCACCATAACCGAGTGTCCCGAGACCTGCCAGGTGTCTCCTGGGGGTGAGGCCAAGAGCCACGGGCCTAACGGAAGCACGGCGCTGGCGAGCCTCTCCCCGTAACCTTCCGTGAGAAATGAAGTTGGCTCTACTTACTTCCTGTTCCGAGTTGGAGTCCTCACTGACTGCTGGAGCCAGATCATCCAGGGATAAAAGATTGATTCGAAAATCTGTAATTAAAAATGCAACATGACAACCTTTACTCATTTATTTACCACACAGTGTTTACTGTTACGTCTCAGGCACTGGGCTGAGTGTACGAATAGAAACAGAAGATTCTATATGCAAACTGCATCACAACTACCCAGCTGTGTCCTTATGGTACAAAAACCGCCACAGACCATGTGTAAACAAATGGATGTGGCTGGGTTCCAATAAAACTTTATTTAGGGGCACCTGGGAGGCTCAGTCAGTTAAGCGTCCAAATCTTGATTTCGCCTCAGGTCATGATCTCGAGGTTCATGAGTTCAAGCCCCTGCATCAGGCTTGCCGCTGTCCGTGTAGAGCCCCCTTTGCCCTTTGGATCCTCTGCTCCCCCCTTTCTCTGCTCCTGCCCCCTAATAAGCATTTTAAATGTTTTTTAATGTTTACTTATTTTTGATAAAGTGAGGCAGACAGAGTGTGAGTGGGGAAGGGGCAGAGAGAGAGGGAGACACAGAATCGGAAGCAGGCTCCAGGCGCTGAGCTGTCAGCATAGAGCCTGACGCAGGGTCTAACTTACCACAAGATCATGACCTGAGCCAAAGTTGGACACTTAACTGACTCAGCCACTCAGGTGCCCCAATAAATAAACATTAAAAAACACCTTTACTTATAAAAACAGACACTGGGCCAGATGAGTAGATGACAGCAATGCAGTGAAGGATGTGTGATGCCAAGTGTGCCCAAGGTATGGGGGGTGGGGGCATGGGGACGACTCAGGCAGACAGAAGACTAGACCTGAAGTCCGTTAAGTTCCCATTTAAAGCAAGCTCAGTGCGCAGGAGCCCAAGGTGAACGAGCATTCAGCATATGCCAACCGGCCAGCTGCCAGTGCAGCATGTGGGTGCAGGAGACCTGGGAGTCTAGAACCCTCTGTGAAGGTCTGGTGTTCCCAACAGATTTCTGGGGGCCCAACAGATGAGCCCACTCCTTGAGGTGGATGGGCGCAGGACATCAGCCAACATTGGCAGCGGCTCTATTTTGCAGTTTGGTTCAGCCCCTGAAACACGGGCCGAGGGCGGGGGTGAGGGTGAGGGTGAGAGACAGAGAGACAGAGAGAGACACAAAGAGAGAGAGAGAGAAGGTTGGCAGGAACAGGCAGGAGTGGGGCCCTCTGGGCAGCAGGCACACAGCTGGGGGAGAGGGGGAAGAGGGGAGAGAGGCAGAGGGGTCCACACCACATGTCCCTGCACCCGCCCATCCCCCCCCATCCCCCTCGTCCTGGGGGCTCACGCCTCCTCCAAGCTCTCTGCCTCTGTCACTGCCATTCACGTGGCAGGCAGGTCCAAAGACACATCCCTGGACAAAGCCTCTGAACTGAAAGACGTCCTGGCTGGCCAGAGCGAAGGCACGAGGGGGGAATTCTGGACTGAGCGCTTGGGAACATCACTGTCCCATCGGCCACTAGCAAGCACGCAGGCGCCTCCTGTGGCGGAGGGCCAGCTGAGGGGCTTCAAGTGCACTACCTCACTTCTGTGGCTCTGCCCCCACTTCACAGATGAGGAGACTGAGGTGCAGAGCACCCGGGACCAGTAAGAGGCAGGGCCAGGACGCCAGCTACTCAGTCCCCAAACTCAGAATGTGCTCGCCACTCCCGGCTGCCTCCCTCCCTCTACGCTACATCTGGACAGGGGAGGGCGGGGGCTGGCCACCGGGAGAGGGCCCTCCAGGCCAGCAGCGAGGACAGAGGGGCAGCCGGGACCGGCAGTGTGGACAAAGGGAGGAAGCTGGGTCTGTCGCCTGCCCCAGCAGCCTACACCCACCGTCCCATCCACACGATGAGGGCGGTCACGTGGGGGCAGGGGAGCAAGGACACCCGCTCACCAGACTCTCCGGCCCAAGGATCAGAGCCACTACTAGGGAGGGGCCACGTGACATCCCATCCTGCCGATGGCAGCGGCCGTGGGAGCTTGCAGGGGTGTCTCACGTGGGCAGCCAGGAGCCCGCCCGCTGCGTTCTCCGACCCTAACGAGGGCACCGGCCACACTTCTCCCCAAACCCCACCCTGACAGCGCTTCCCCTGCTGACCTCCTGGGGCATTAGCACCCACGTCAGTCTGTGATGGGGCTCAGGACACATGACCCCAAATACAGCACCTCGGCACACTGGAGATTTCAGCCGGAAGGAGCGTGAGAAATGGCTCGCGCTGCAAGCATTCTCTGCCCTTCTCCCTGGAAGGAGGTTGTGAGGCCTCCCTCTGCCCCAAGGAGAGGAGCGTCCCGTTTCCAAGATGGAGGGACCCCCAGAGGGACCGCAGGCCTCCCCAGGTTTGCCCCCCTTTACCACCCTTAGTTGGTTTCCTTTGGTCCGATCATGCTTTTCCAAGACTTTCTGCTCCTCATCAAGCCTGGCATAAAAACGCTCACACACGTTAACTGTTTTTGTTTTTTTTTTTTTAGGTCTTGTTTCCTTATGAAGGCTTGTGTGTCCCATAAAACTTGTGTTGAATATTATTTAACAACTATTTGGTAACTGTATGCTTTTCTCTCAACCTGTTGCAGAATCTCAGCCAGGAACGTAGAAGGGCAGCAGGAGAAAGCTATTTTTTCATCCCCTACCACTGAGTCACGAGCTCCGGGGCACCCAGTGCACAGGGGGCCGGGCTTGCGTTGGCCTGTTTGCTGCCATCTTCCTGCCAACACAACCCTCGGCACGTGGCACTGCCCAGCAGGCCCTCAGGACACAGTTTAGGGGGGTCTGTCTGCGTGGCTCAGTCAGTTGTGTGTCCGACTTCGGCTCAGGTCATGATCTCACGGTTCGTGGGTTCGGGCCCCACGTCGGGTTCTGTGCTGACAGCTCAGAGCCTGGAGCCTGTTTCGGAATCTGTGTCTCCCTTTCTCTCTGCCCTTCCCCCACTCATGCTCTGTCTCTCAAAACTAAAAATTTTTAAAAATTAAAAAAAAAAAGGATGCATTTTAACTTGGGTCTCACAATGAAGCACCCCAGAGGGAAGCCATTAAGTGTTGGGTGCACATCTTTTTTCTTTCTCCTTCTTCTTTTTTTAATGTTTATTTATTTTTGAGAGAGAGAAACTGAGTATGAGCGGGGAAGGGGCAGAGAGAGAGGGAGACACAGAATCCAAAGCAGGCTCCAGGCTCTGAGCCGTCAGCACAAAGGCCGACATGGGGCTCGGACTGACAAACTGTGAGATCATGACCTGAGCTGAAGTGGGACAGACAACCGCCACCCAGGCGCCCCTCTCCTTTCTTTCTTAAATATGTGTAATATTAGGATAAACATAATGTCAAATAATTTGAAATAACAGAAGTCCCTGTGACTGGTTAGAGATTTACTCACTTTTCCAGACTTAAAAAAGGAAAGGAGGGGCACCTGGGTGGCTCAGTCGGTTAAGTGTCCGGCTTTGGCTCAGGTCATGATCTCATGGTTCGTGGGTTCGAGCCCCACGTCGGGCTCTGTGCTGACAGCTAGCTCAGAGCTTGGAGCCTGTCTCAGATTCTGTGTCTCCCTCTCTCTCTGACCCTCCCCTGCTCACACTGTCAATCTCTGTCTCTCAAAAATAAATAAAAGACATAAAATAAGTAAATAAATAAAAATAAAAAAGGAAAGGAGGTAAATTCCTCTTTTACCGAAAGAAAAATCGAGCTGCCTTTCTGTTGTACGTGGCTCTAGGATTTTCTTTGGGCTATTGCTCTGTCATTGGTCAGGGTGACTGGATGAAGACATTAAAGACAGGACAAAAGCCTGACTTGGCCCCTCCACCAGGAAAGGAGGTCCGGAAATAGGGTGGGTAGTGTGACCCATGCACTCCCCACGGCAGTACCCAGGGACCTCCCCCCACCAGGGACCCTCCAGGTGGTCTCGCCCTTCCTGCCCGGCGGGGACAGGTGGGCACAGGGCCACGGGTTACCGTTCAGACTGTCGTCGGCAGCTTCTGAGGGCGACTCATCACGAGGCTCAGGTTCACTCCTTCCGGGGGAGGAGCGCTTGCCATGTGGCGTCAGGGAGGCTGACGATGAGAGGGTGCCAGCGCTGGGCAGCGATGGTGTGCGGGCAGCCGTGTCCCCTGAAGCGCGAGGCTGTGGGGGGCGAGCTGCTGAGCGTGCGCTGCGAAGGGTCCCGTCTGCTGGCTGTGAGGCTGGCGGACGCGACGACCGGAATGGCTCTGGGCTGGAACGCTCCCCACGGGGCAGCGAAAGGGTCCTTGGTTGAGTTGGGATCTGATCCTACTTTGGAGGAAATAAATGAAATCGATTATCAAACAGGTGACAAGGAGGTCCTTATCACTGAATAATGCGGCCAGAGCAGGGCATGAGGCCAAGGACTGGTGATCAAATAGTTCTCTCTCTGGGCCCCTTTCTTTCTCTCCCCTCATCTCTGGAAGTCAAGGTACAACATTTATTTTTTTATTTTTTTTAAACATTTTTAAATTTATTATTGAGAGACAGAGAAAGACAGCATGAACAGGGGAGGGTCAGAGAGAGAAAGAGACAGGCTCCAGGCTCTGAGCTGTCAGCATAGAGCCCGACACGGGCTTGAACCCACAAACCGTGAGATCATGACCTGAGCCGAAGCTGGACGCTCAACCGACTGAGCCACCCAGGCGCCCCAAGGTACAACATTTAGACAAGATAATACTGGGACCAGAAATACTCCACAAATAATCAGAACTATCACTTGGCTTTCAAACAAATTTGGCTAATTACACTTTTTCTAAATTAAGGCCCCTGAGTGCATATCTAGGATAGCCTGGACCTGCAGCAGAATCAAAATAAATAGGCAGATTCCCCCCCTTAAAATGCAGCCTTCCCATCACTTTCTACCCACTAAGATGGCTCGAATAACAAGTGTGCGCTCTGACAGCCAGTGCCGGAGAGGACTGGATCCGGTGTGGGGAGACTGGAACCTTCGTGCACTGCTGGTGGGAATGCAAAACGGCGCGGCTGCTTTGGAAACCAGTTTGGCTCTGCTTCAGGAAGTTACACACAGAATCACTAGAGGACCCAGGAACCCCACGGGTAGGGATAGCCCCAAAATTGAAGACAGAGACTCAAGCAGATATGTGTACACCAATGTTCATAACAGCACTATTCACAAAGAGCCAAAGGGTGGAAAAGACCCCAGTGCCCATCAGCGGACAGTGGATACGTAAGACGCAGCATAGTCACTCGACGGCATATTACTGGGCCGTAAGAAGGAAGGAAGCAGACGCACACGACAGTGTGGCTGCGCCTGGAAGATGCTGTGCTCAGGAAAAGCAGCCAGTCACACAAGGCCACATACTGGCTGATTCCGTGTATTGGAAACGTCCAGAACAGGCAAATCCACGGAGCCAAAGCTGATTAGTAATTGCCAGGTGCTGGAGGGACGGGAAAACAGAAGGACTATTTAACGGGTACGGGGGCTCCTCCGGGGCTGATGAAAATGTGCTGGAATTAAGAGGTGGTACGCTTGCGTGGCATCATGCACGGGCTGAATGGCACTGAATTGTTTGTTTTAAAAATGTTAATGTTAGGGACGCCTGGGTGGCTCAGTCGGTGAAGCGTCTCTTGATTTTAGCTCAGGTCACAATCTCTCGGTTTGTGGGCTCGAGCCCTGAGCTGGGCTCCGAGCTGACAGAAATAGAAATAAAAATGTGAACTGCAGGTTATGTGAATGTCATCTCTGTTTTGAAAACCAGAAACACAGCTGTCCCGAGTTCCCTGTGCGGCACCGCTGACAAGCAGGCGTGGGTCACTGCCGGTCATCAGTCACGCAAAGAGCTGACCTGCGCTGTGCACGCTTCCTCCAGACACTGTGACATCCCGCCTCCTGTCACCTACACGGCAGGCCCAAAGCAGGTGGCGGTGACTGGCTGGAGCCCAGTGACTCCCTGTCAAATCCCTTCCGCAGGTAGCGTACGGGTGGGACACACGCAGGGGCGCCTGGGGGGCTCAGGGGGTTGAGCGTCCAGCTTCGGCTCAGGTCATGATCTCATAGTTCATGAGTTCGAGCCCCAAGCTGGGCTCTGTGCTGACCGCTCAGAGCCTGGAGCCTGCTCAGATTCTGTGTCTCCCTCTCTCTCTGCCCCTCCCCTGCTCATGTGTGCTTGCTCACTCTCTCTCTCAAAAATAAATAGAGAAAACAAAAAGAATACATGCAAACATACCGAGAATAGTTTTGTTCGTTCTTTCTCACTGACTTTGGAGTCGATGAAACGCTGATTTGTGTAGGTTTCTTTCTGTCTAGAAGATTCTATCCAGCTTCCTAGCAACTCTTTCATTTCCTCCTCATCGCTGTCTGGAGAATCTAGTTTTCTGGCAGGTTTTTTCTCTTGGAGTGTTTGAAAACTCCTCTCTTTTCCAGAATGTGCTTCAGGGAACTGATTTTCAACGGGTGGTCCCCTCTTCTTTAGAAACCGACTGACCTTCCCACTCGGTGTGCGGCTCTCGGCCATGGGCACTTCACGAGCCTGCTGCTGGCTCTCGTCCGGACTGCGTGAAGAAAGTTCCTCTGTGCTCCTGGGAAGACTGTCCTCGGAGGTCTTCAGATCAGATTCCACGTCAGACGGGTCCCTCTGCGCCTTCCGATTCATGATCTTGGTTTCCAGCTGGGCCAGCTTTGTGAGTGCGGCGCTGGCCCTGAGCTGCGAGGCGGTGGTCGGGGGTCTCCCTGAGGACGGCCTGCGCCCACCCCCCACAACAGGATTCTCTTTCAGGAGGGAGTGTTTTACACCCACAGTTTGGTTTCCTTTGAGAAATCTGCTGTGACCGGGTGCTACTTTGGTAAGACTTCTACTGATTTTCAAGTTTCTGATTTCTTCCATTTTTGAATCTTCTAAAGAAATATCACTAAAATCACCAAAAATATTGCGCATGGAATGGCCGGTTCTTCTTAGGGAAGCCATTCTAGGGGATGAAGAAAGAAAACATAGAGTAAGAAATACTTGATGTTCATGCCAGGCATTCAAATCTCTCAATGCCTCCCATTTTATTATTTTTTTTAAGTTGATTTATTTTTGAGAGAGAGAGACATACACAGTGAGCAGGGGAGAGTCAGAGACAGAAAGGGAGAGAGAGTCCCAAGCAGGCTGCACAAGGTCAGCACGGAGCCCAGTGTGGGGCTCGAACTCCCAAACCATCAGATCGTGACCTGAGCCAAAACCAAGAGTCAGACGCTTAACCGACGGAGCCGCCCAGGTGCCCCTCAATGCCTCCCATTTTACCTTTTTTTTTTTTTAACATTTATTTATTTTTGAGAGACAGAATATGAGCAGAGAGAGAGGGAGACACAAAATCTGAAGCAGGCTTCAGGTTCCGAGCTGTCAGCACAGAGCCTGACGAGGGGCTCGAACCCACCAACTGCAAGATCATGACCTGAGCCCATGTCAGCCGCTTAGCCGACTGAGCCACCCAGGCGCCCCAATGCCTCCCATTTTAAAGGTCAAATCTCTGTGCTGTCTGGCTAAAGCCATCCCTTCGAGCCACACAATGACAATGAAAATGCCAATGCCCAGCACCACTGGCTGAATCACTGTTCAACACCAGGTCTTTGTTTAATCTGCTTTAATCCATGTTAGTTAACATACAGCATTGGTTTCGGTAGAACTTGGTAATTCATCACTACACAGAACACCCCGTGCTCTTCACCACAAGGGCCCTTCTTAATCCCCATCCCCCAACTAGCCCATCTGCCCACCCACCTCCCCCCCAGAGAACCTGTTTGTTCTCGGTATTTAAGAGTCTCTCATGGTGGGGGCGCCTGGCGGCTCAGCCGCTTAAGCGTCCGACTTTGGCTCAGGTCATGATCTCGCGGTTTGTGGGTTCAGGCCCCACGCTGGGCTCTGTGCTGACAGTTCAGAAACTGGAGCCTCCTTCAGATTCTGTGTCTCCCTCTCTCTCTCTGCTCCTCCCCTGCTCATGCTCTGTCTCTCTCTGCCTCTCAATAATAAATAAAAACATTAAAAAAATTATGATTTGCCTGATGCCCAGTCTTAAATGAGACAGGCTGCATGTCAGACAGAAGAGCCAGCGCTGCTCAGGCTCCAACAGTGTCCCCGGCACTCTGCTCAGAGCTGTGTTCTCTGTTCTAATCCTCACACAGCCCTGAGACGATTCGTGTCACACCCCCACCTCCCCTTTTACAGAGGAGGAGAAAGAAACAAAAGCACCTGAAGGTTAGGTCACTGGTTAAGGTCACCGGTCAACGTTCCCTGGCTGGTGGGCCACAGAGCCAAGTCCAAAGCTCAGGTCCCATGCCCAGTGCCCCGCTCTGCCCTACAGAGCTTCACTGCCCAGCCAGTCACACCGCCACTACTCCACGAGTCCCACTCGGCGCCCGCTCCCCAAATCAGGGCCCCTCCTTCACCCGGGTGTCCTCAGCGCTCTCACAAAGAGCTGCATAAAATCAACCTGTGTATTTAAGGTCCTCCCCCTGCCAAAAATCTTCCTTCACTTCAAGGGTCAAAACCTCTGCCCTGGAAGGGTGGACACAGAGCGCCACCCTTGTGTCGGCCACATGTGTGCGCACACGCTGGCAAACAGCCTTCAGGGGAGGGGGGGGCGCGTGATTTCATCACATTCTCAGTGTCCCCGTGCGCCCCTGAAAGTATAAAAAGTGACCCATTACAAGATGTAAAAAGGTTTCAAATAAGGGGCGCCTGGGTGGCTCAGTCGGTTAAGCGGCCGACTTCAACCCAGGTCATGATCCTACGCTTCGTGGGTTCGAGCCCTGCATTGGGCTCTGTGCTGACTGCTCAGAGCCTGCTTCAGATTCTGTGTCTACCTCTCTCTGTGCCCCTATTTATACTCAGTCTCTCTGTCTCCCCCCAAAAAATTAACATTAAGAAAAATTTTTTAAGTTAAAAAAAATAATAAAATAAAAAGGTTTCAAAGAAGTTTAAAGTCTTAAAAAGATGAAAAAATAGGACGGGGGGGCTGTGTTTTTGCTGCAGCCCCTTTAGTAAGGAACCCAGCAACAGCAAGGAGACTGTGAAATGCAGAGACCCCGTCTCCGGCCCATGGCATGTCTGGGAATTTATCTCCGATTACACTCTGAAACGCACACGGATGTGTATGTGCAAGGAATGTCACGGTAGCATTGTCTGTACTCCTCACACGCCTGGACCCATCCGCAGAGACCTGGAGAAATCCAGAAGACTCCATGCAGGCGAGCGAGCACTACGCAGCCATGAAAAGAAATGAGGGGCATCTGCGTGCATAATAACACGTGAGGCAGAAAAGGCAAGGTGCGCAGCCATCTCCTGTTTCCATCCTGTTTGAATCTTTTAACAAGGCCCACGTGTTATTTTGTTTTTTAAAAAGATTTCATTGTGAGACCTGAAAAAGCCCTTTTTCTCATCCCTGTCCACCTGGAAAACAATCTTATTGGGACTGCCAGATTAAATACAGGACACCGAGTGAGGTGACTCTAAGATAAACAGTAAACATTTTTCTTTTTTTATAAAGAGAGACAGCACAATCAGGGAAGAGGGGCAGAGGAAGAGAGAGAATCTTTTTTAAGTTTATTTACTTATTTTGAGAGAGCCCATGTGTGATCCGGGAAGGGGCAGAGAGGGGAGAGAGAGAACCCCAAGCAGGCTCCACCCTGCCAGTGCAGAGCCCCACGTGGATGGAGCTCGAACCCACAAGCTGTGAGATCACGACCTGAGCCAAAAACAAGAGTCCAGCACTCAACCAACTACCCACCCCGGTGCCCAGGAGAGCATCTTAAGCAGGCTCCATGCTCAGCACAGAGCCCCATGAGGGGCTCGATCTCATAACCCTGGGATCATGACCTAAGCTGAAATCGAGAGTCAGGTGATCAACGGACTGAGCCACCCTGGTGCCCCAATAATTTTTAAGATAGAAAGAAGCAGGACATATTTTTATACTATAAAGTAGTACGTTCCAAAAAGTTTCATACTAAAAAATTATTTGTTGTTGATCTGAAATTCAAATTCAACTGGATATCCCATATTTTTATTTGTAAAATCTGGCAACTCTATGTCTTGTGTGCCTTTCAAAGCTGAACTCAGGGACACCGGGCTGGCTCAGTCCATTAAGTGTCTGATTCTTTTTTTTTTTTTTAATTTTGTTTAATGTTTTTATTTATTTTTGAGAGAGAGAGTGTGAGCAGGGGAGGGTCAGAGAGAGAAGGAGTCACAGGATCTGAAGACAGGCTCCAGGCTCTGAGCCAGCTGTCAGCACAGAGCCCAATGTGGGGCTCAAACCCACGAACCGTGAGATCATGACCTGAGCCGAAGTCAGATGCTTAGCCGACTGAGCCGCCCAGGCGCCCCCAAGTGTCTGATTCTCGATTTCGGCTCAGGTCATGATCTCAGGTTCATGAGTTCCAGCCCAGCACTGGGCTCCGTGCTGATAGTGCAGAGCCTGACTGGGATTCTCTCTCTCCCCATCTCTCTGCCCCTCCCCTGCGCTTGCTCCATCTCTGAAAATAAATAGATAAACTTAAAAAAATTTTTTTTAAAGCTGACCTCAAATGTTTTGTGAAAGAAAAACATTTAACCCATTCCTAAGATTCTGTCCATAGAAGAGCGAATAATTTTTCTTTGACTGTTTTTCTGTGTGGCATGCTTGCCACACCTGGGTACTTAGCGTGCCGGGCACAGGCCAGACCACAGGGGTCGGTGAATGCGAAACCAGCCACACGTGACAGAAACAGTGAAGTCCTAGCCTGTGTGACACTGGGCAAGTTACTTGACCACTTTGTGCTTCAGCTTGCCCGTCTCTAAAAAGATGATGATAACTATTCCCTCCATAGGATTCCGAGGTTCATTGTAGGACATGGAAAAAATGGCAAGATTTAGATAATGGCGTTTGGAATACCTGCATTAATGGACTTTTAGCTGGAAGGACGTGGTAAAGTCCAAGTAGGGACTGCTGGAAGGTCAACAGCTACCTCGGTTGATATTTTTGTGACTGAGGCTCAGGAGATGACTCTGCCCCCGCCATTCTGTGGGTCAGAGGGAAAGCCCCACCAATAGGCCAGGTTTAACAGCATCTAGTTCTTCTGAAATGTTTCCCTAGGTTTCAAAATAAATCAGTAATGGTTAAAATGGCAAAGTTGAGGGTATATCCATTTTTATCACAACTAAAATTCATATATTTTAAAAATACAATTAAAAATAAACCAATGGGCAAAAGATATGAACAGACATCTTGCTGGAAAAAAAAAAAACAAAACCTACAAACAGCCAATAAGCACATGAAAAGATATTCAACATCACTAGCCTTTAGGCAAATACAAATCAAAACCACCAGATCCCACTTCACAGCCACTAGAATGCCTACAATCAAAACTAAAGATCGGGCACCTGGGTGGCTCATTCTGCTAAGCCTCCGACTTAGGCTCAGGTCGTGATCTTGTGGTTCGTGAGTTTGAGCCCCACATCCGTCCGGCTCTGTGCTGACAGTGGGGAGCCTGGAGCCTGCTTCAGATTCTGTGTCTCCATCTCTCTCTGCCCCTCCCCTGCTCACTCTCTCTTTTTCTCTCTCTCTCTCCCTCAAAAATAAACATTAACATTTTTTTAAAATTTTTATTTTATTTTTATTTTTGAGAGACAGAGAGAGACCATGCGAGCAGGGGAGGGTCAGAGAGAGAGGGAGACACAGAATCAGAAGCAGGCTCCAGGCTCTGAGCTAGCTGTCAGCACAGAGCCTGATGCGGGGCTCGAACCCACGAACCGTGAGACCACGACCCGAGCTGAAGCCGGACGCTCAACCGACTGAGCCACCCAGGTGCCCCAACATTAACATTTTTTAAGAAAAAAAACTATAGACAATAACAAGTGATGGTGAGGATGTGAAGAAATTGGAGCCCTCATAAACTGTCACGGGGGTTTGCAAAATGGTAACAGTCACCAATTTGGGAAACAGTCTGGCAGTTCCCATGTAGCCCAAGATGACTGATATGTATGCAAATATTCATAATAATTATTACCCATAGTACATGAGGTCCATCCATACAATGAAATACTATTCAACATTTAAAAAAATACGTATACTTACAACAACGTGCATGCATATATCTCGGACACAACATGCTAAGGCAAAGTAACCACATACTGTACGATCGCATTCATAAGGATCATCCAGAAAAGGCAAATTTATAGCCAGAAAGCACATCAGTGGTTGCCTGGGGCTGGGAGTGGGAGCGAGGAGGGCCTGCGAAGGGCCAGGAGGGATATCCTTGGGTAGGTAGCCAGAAAAGTTCTAAAGCTGTTTCGTGGCGACGCTTGCTCCACTTGGTAAACTAACTAAAAGTAACGGAGTTGTACACTTAAAAGGGGTGGGTTGTATGATACGTAAACGCATCCTCAATAAAGTTGTTAAGGATTTAAAAAAAAAAAAGCCTAACTTTGAAAACACGGGCGCCACTCAATCCCATTGAGCTCTTCCCCCACGCCCTGGCCTGGAGCGACTCACCCCGGATCACCATCCCAAATGGGCCCCGACGGGAACCAGGCATGAGGCGCGAGACCGCCCTCCCGTAGCCCGACAAGCCTAGCTTCGGAACGCTCCCCATTTCCCGCAACTCCTCTCCCCAGTCCGGTCGCCAAGCCCGGCAGCAGGCTAGCCACCCCGCCAACCTCTTCCCACGATGTCCATCCGCAGAGGCCGCCGCCGCGCTCCCGCCTAGACACCCTGGCCGGATGGGACCGTTGCCCCCGGCAACTGCGCCAGGGCGGTAGAGACTACATATCCCGGCGCGCGCCGCGCTCCGAGGACCAATGGGGCCTCAGGTCATAATCGCGGTGCGTCAGGGGAGTGGTAGTACCAGGGCGGGCCCGGCGTCCACTGCGCGGTAGGGGCCAATGATGCCTCAGGTCACAATCGCGAGGCGTGACGGGAGTTGTAGTCCTGGGACGGCCCGGCACAACGCCGAGACCGCTGGGAGCAAAGGAGTAGTTAGGAGAAGTGCGGCGCATCCTTCATGGTTGTGACTCCCGTTCCGCTGTGGGCGGTCTGCGTGCTGCGGGTGGCACTGGCTACCGTCTACTTCCAAGAGGAATTTCTAGACGGAGGTGAAAAGGCGCCGTCCGTGGTGGTGGGAGAGTAGGGGCATAAGCTCCTACATCCTTCGCTGCCCAATGAATAGCCTGAGTCGCCGTTGGCACCAGCCCATCGCCGCGGGGTCGGTGGTGGCGAAGCTTCGAAGCCTCAACCACCGCCCCCCCCCCCCCCCCCCCC